>JAMXBD010004886.1:0-37334 GCA_024138025.1 Combretum micranthum
CCCCCCCCCCCCCCCCTTTTAGCTTCCAAACCGGCGCCATTTAACGCACGCCCCCCCCCCCCCCCCCCCCCCCCCCCCCCCCCCATCCATGCTCCCATTTAAATTTTTTCACTTCTTTACTAAATCCACTTCCTATATATTCTACTTTTTCTCTCTCTCTCTTCATTCTTTCATTTCTCAACTTTTGAAAAGTGAAAAACTCTCAAAAACTCTTTATTTCCTCCTTGGCGAAACTTTTGAGGCTCCCCCACACACACTCAAACTCCCTTTTTCTTCTTTTCTCCTCTATTTATCTTCAAGTAAGTAAGTTTCACTCTTCCAATCATAAAACTTTGTTATGGCTAAGTGATTCTTGGATATTTCCAACCAAAGGACCCATGAGCTTTGCTAGGGTCAAGGAAAGATCAAAACAAGAATATCGAACCATTACAAAGTAGATCTATCACTTAAAGAAACTTTCATGCAAAAGCTTTACTTTTTCTCCATCAAAAAGTATTTAAACAAAGACCTTTTATAAAAATATAGTTTTTATGTTTTTAAAACTCATTTAAGCATTTGATAAGTAGATCCATCATCTATTACTCATGATCATGTAGGCATCTAAGGTTTCATTATTATTTTGTATTTATGTGCATTAATTAGTCTTTAATACTTTTGTCTTTACTAAATGACTCTCCTAGTATATAGATCTATAGATAGATGAGTCCATGAAGTCAAAAAGAAAAGTACTTTGCAAGAAAAAGACTTATGAAAATTCGGATATGACTTTGAAACCTAGGTCAAAAACACTTTTATCAACTTCTAAACATTATTTTATAAGAGAAATGAAGCCTATGGGTAATAGATAATGTTTAGTAATATTTTTCATGAGTCTAAATGAGTTTTTACTAAAGAAAATGTTGGAAACAAGAAATGAAGTCCATAGAAGTTTTGAGTAAAAGTCATGTAGACAAAATTCGTAATAATGTATGTAGGGTTAGAAAAACACTATTTTTCCAACTTCAAAAATGATATTTTCTTAAATAAATGAAGTCCTTAGGATATAGATATAATAAATACTTAAAGTATTAAGTACAAAATATATTTTTCCTAAAGAATCAACTTGAAAATGGACTTTTGTAAATTCGGATTTTTGGAAAACCCCATAGCAAAGGAACCCATTTAAAGTTATAAATGTGGATTTTATTAAAGAAATAAAGGCTTAGGATAACTAATATAATGGTCAAATTTTTAAACAAAGTAGAGTTTTTCTAAAGGAAATCCTTTGTAATATGTGGTGTGGTCAAGTGTAGTAAATTACTTACTAAACATTGGTTATAAAATGGTTTCTAAGAAAAGTTTATTTTTAAAATTCTTTAAATTTAAAAAGTTATAAACATAACTCATTAAAGTTCACATCATGACATTCATGATAGGGAAAATCATTACCATTGCTTTAGTATCATTTTATACTTAGGAATTCAAATGCATCATGAAAAACCGCATTTTTGGAATTGACAAACCGCTGTACAGATCTGATCCTCAATTCCGAGGCTTAGATATTTTCAAAACTTGATTTAAACTTTATATTTAGAAAGCTCTTCCGAAGTAGATAGAAATCGGTATAAAATTTGCGAAATTCGACTTAAAACGACCAAGTTATGGCCATTTTAAAACGAACTTCGGAAATGACGCGAATTCGATTTTACTAAGTTTTCTTAGAGTTTAGTGTCCTAAGTTGATAGAATACTTATTAGGGTATTTTCTTATATGAATAGGTGAACCCGTGGACGGTGACTATTTGCCGGACTATTATTACTAGAAGAACGGAGAGTACCAATGGCGGAGTGAGTTTTTCTTCCCAATTCATTTATTGTATGTGCTTGTAAAGTAGTGCACTAGAATGTAGGTCAATTGAATGAAATATGATGATGGGGATTGATGGGAAATTTTATGATTGATGATGATGTTGAGAACAAAATTAAGAATATCGAAACCGGGTGATAAACTTTGATTGTATAGTTAGCTATGATGGATTGTCTGATAAATTGATTAATCGCCTGAGTAAATTGGCTTAATCAACTACTTGGACTAATGCTAAATTGACATGTGCATATCACAAGGGGATGGAGCATGAGCATTTGTAGGTTAGTCGTGAACCATAAATGACATCGAATAATCGTAGGTTAGTCGTGATCCATAAACGACATCGAATAATCATAGGTTAGTCGTGAACCATAAACGACATCGAATAATCGTAGGTTAGTCGTGATCCATAAACGACATCGAATAATCGTAGGTTAGCGTGAACCATAACGGGATATTGTTAGTACCGCAGTATTCGTTAATCTGCTAACCCGGGATGGAGGGCGCAATTCCATCCACATATGATTTCCGGTTGATCATATGTATGTTGAACTCATGTGTTTGATGCATACACTTGCTTGATTAATAACTTGATTGAATTGCTGTGACATAAATGTTTTGTGGGAGATTACACTCACTAAGCTAGTTAGCTTACGTCCCTACAGTCCATTCCTTTTGCAGCTTACACATTTATGGCTTAGGCGACGAGACCCGGCTGAACAGTACCGAAGCTAGGAGTTTTCCCTAGAAGTTGTAATTTCTGTTTTAGACTTCCATAGAAAACTTCTAAGACTTGGATGACTGTAATAGACCGTTATATATTCTTTTGCGGGGGAATGCCCTTAGAATTTGTAATATTTTATTTATGTTCATGAATTATATCCTACTGCTAATGCATGCCAAATTAAGCTTTTATCTCATTCGGACTTGTACTATATTGTTGTAAAGGTACGCCTTACATCTATATGAGACTCTCGAAGGACTAAGGTAGTAATTCGGGAATCTTATATGGTATGTGGCAGACTGTTACGTTTAGGGTACCCTATGGGGCGTGACAGTCTTGGTTGAGATCCGAATTTACAAAATTTATTTGTGGGCATATATTTTGATAAAACCTATCTAAACTTATGAAAAATCCATTCCTTACATATCATATCTTAAGAGCCTTTCATATTTTGAATAAAAACTTCACTTTTGAGTTGGAAAACATGCTTTTAAAATATGCATTAGCCTAAATCCGAAAATAAGATTTTTATTTTGAAAATAACTTTTGAAAATCATCTTTGATTCTTGTAAAAAGAAGTCTTGATGATATACGTACATTAAGCCTTCATTATCTCAAGTAAAAATTTCATTTTTGACACTTTGAAAGTGGTTTTTAAATAGGGGTCTTGCCAAAATACGAATTTCACTATTTTATTTGAATTCAAAACCAAGATCTACACTTAAGATGAAATCAATATAAAAGAAACCCAAGGTAGTAAACTATAAACTCATAGATCTAAACTTTACTCATCAAAATCATTCATTTATGTTATCTATACCCTAAACACTTCATTTTAAATGAAAAATACACATTTTGAAGTTGAAAAATAACTTTTCTAAATATGGTTCATTTTTCATCCGAATTTTCAAAAATGATTTTTGTTGAAAATGAAATAGATCTTGAGCTTTCTAAAACTTTCTACTATTATCATGCCATTACAAGTTGATCATGAACATAAAACAAAAGTCTAATGCATTTTATGAACTCAAAACTCTAGATCTAGTTTACTATACTAGTTTTAAATGCATGAACACTAAGATAGTTTTGTGAATGATGAATATATGTGTAAATCGTAAGCAATAACAAAAATAATAACTCAAATAACAAGATCTAAGGCATAAACGAAAATCAAAGCTACAAAAAGTTAGATCTATAAAATATAACTATTTTTAACAAGAAAATAAGAATGATACAAGAGAATAATCATAGAGAAGAGGAGTGTTTCATTTTGGCATCATCATCCTTAGCTTTTAAGCTAATGGAATGTCATTTAATCATGAAACTCCTACTATACTTTACTTATATCACCTATGGAAGCTTTGGACAAGAGTTTTATTCAGATTCTTGAAGAAATATGTGTAGGAGCTCAAAAATGGAATGAGGGCAGCTTGTGTTCTTGAAGAACAAGAACAAATGAAGAAGGAAAGAGAGGGAAAAAGAGAGAGGAAAGTTAAGGAATGGTAAAGGGAAAAAAGTGTAAATGAAAGAGAGAGAGAAATGGAGTATATTAAATGAAGGAAAGAAGAAAAAAAATAAAACAAGGGGGGTTGGGGGGGGGGGGGGGGGGGGGGGGGTGTGGCGGCGCCCTTCACGTGAATGTGACTAAGAGAGAGAGATTACATTGTCTTGTAACTTGAAATTTGAAAATGTGACTTATATCATTTAATGTGCTAACTAAAAGAGGCTTTAAATCATCAAATAAATAATTAAAATAAAAGAAAAGAGGCCATTATTAAGGGTGTAGTCAGCTACTATTGTGGGGAAATGGAGTGTGAAATGAGTGAAAGAAAACTTGATTAATGTGTAGAAGTGACAAATGAAGTGTAATTAAAGTATGGGTTGAAAAAGCACTTTTTATTGGGAAAATATATAAAATAAAATTATGAAAAATATTTTTAAAGGAGTAGCAGAATTTTCATAAATAAAATTAAATAATTAATTGAATTATTTTAGTATTTTAACAAATATATTACTGGTATGATCAAAATACGCGGATATGGGCTATAAATGATATTTTTATAACCTGAAAAATTCTAAAGAATTATTTTATGAAAATAAAAATATTTTTAAAATATTTTTCAATTATTAAATTAATTTATTTTATTTTTAGTATCGGGTCTTAAACAAAATCTGATCCCGTAAAGACCCGAAACTAACTAAATTTTAGAAAAACAAAATTTTCTATAATATATAAAATATTTATCAAAAAAAATATAAGGATTTATAAGAATAATAAAATTGTGTAAAGAAATAAAAGTGAAAAGTGCAAAAGACTAATTAATTACTGGTAGTAATAAAAATACGATAAAAAGGTTATAACTGTAACTTTTATAACCCAAAAAATTATATAACTGATATATTTGAAATCTTATGAAATTATGAGTCTAATGGTACTAATGGTATATTTTTTATATCTTGAGCCCCGGACACGCTTTTCAAAGTTTGTATCCGAACGGGTTTGAAATAGGTCAAAAATTTACCAATATGATATTTTTAAGCAAACTTATATTACTACGAGCTATTCTACATATTTAAATTATACCTCGGTCTCTAGGGTTAAGTGCGCTAGATTGCCGGACTTAAACTATTGTATTCCACTTAGGGTTTTCGGGTGATTTTCCGGTTTAGATCTTTATCAATTTGGAATTTGATATTTTATGTTTATACAACATATTTAATTTGAGAAATTTATCTTAAATTTTATTTTTATAAGTATTTAATATCTTTTAACGTTTTCGGAATTCTTGAATTGGGTTTCATTTCCGAAAGTTAATCGTTATTTACTTTTTAATAATTTGTTTTTGGGTTTTATATTACCCGATTTTATAAGTCGGAGTTACGTATAGAATTTTTCGTACGTAGTGGTTTTGGAATTGAAGTATGTTGAGTTTTTATTTTGTTTTTAAGGATTCTTATTTTCCTCAAGATTAAGAGATTTCTAGATTCGTTCTTGATTTAGGACTAATCGAAGTTCGGTTTTAATTTGGAGTGATTTTTAAGGTTTATTTTTGAAGTTCATCTTGGAATTATTTACTAAAAATTTTTGGGGCTTACATGACTAGACTTCCATAGGAAACCAAGAGACTCTGGATGACTGTAACAGATCTCTAATTAATATTCTTTTGTGGGGGAATGCCCCTTAGATTTTGTAACTATTCATATATGTTGTTTGATTTATATTCTATTGCTAGTGAATGTTGAATTAAACTCTTTAACTCCATTGGGTCGAGTATTCTATTATTGTAAAGGGACGCCTTCCATCTATATAAGACTCCCGAAGGACTTGGGTAGTAACTCGAGAGTCTTATATGGCATGTGGTAGACTTTTACATTTAGGGTACCCTATGGGGCGTGATACACAATATTCTATTCATAGGACTTTAGGCTTAGTTTCATTCATTTTTAGTTAAATTCTTATGAATCTGGTGTTTTTAATGCTTAATTGTTGTTTTTAAGCTCCTGGAATCAAAAGAAGTCAAATTAAAGTGTTTTTAATCAAATTTACAGCAAAACAGCAGCAGATCTTAAAGACAGAACTGGTCGAGCCTTGCAAAAGTACCTATTGAGGCCTAAACATCAAGGAAAAATAAGGCAAAATTGTCACGCCCCAATGTGTACCCTAAACGTGATGGTCCGCCACACTCAATATTAAAGCTTAAGTATGACAACTTTAGTCATTCCAAAAGCTTTTGTATTAAGTGTAAGGCTTACTTTCACAATTTTAGAGGACCATATATGGAATAATGTAGCTTAAGGAGATATAAAAACATATTAAGAAAAGAATGATCACAATAATTATTTGTCCATGGCATAAACTTTACAAACTTAGGGACAACTCCTTAAATTACAAATCTATTAACATGCTAATACTAAGCTATACTTTATTCAGATTTCTAATGCTCAAAAGGGATTACCTGCCCGCATGGTCCACGTGGCCTTAACCATAAGTATGGGAACTGCAAAAGATAGCTATCGGGGTATAAGCTAATAGGCTTAGTGAGAACTATTTCCATAAATAACTTCTTGTAACAAAATTCAAACAAGTTGGTTAATCACACATATGTAATGCATCAAACACGTGGGCAAACGATCATATAGCTTTCCAGGAACTATATGTTGAATGGATTTGCGCCCTCCATTCGGGGTTTGGTGATACTCAAAACAAGTGGTTTTAATATTAGAAAATTTAAGCTTGCGAGCACACATCGCCAAGCATTCATTAAAAACTTTTATACTTGCGAGCACTCATCGCCAAGTATTCCGAACCTACTTGATTTGACCTTGCTTCCGGATCAACCGCCAAGCATATTCCATTAAGCCGCCAAGCAATCGCTTTCGGATCTTCCGCCAAGTGTTGCTTTCGACATGAGCCTACTATCCTTCTCACCCAAGGATAATAACCCAACCATGTAATGTGACTCACTTCGTGGTATGCATGAGTTCATTAATTTATAAGGTCATAACATAATTAATTTCGATTTTATGGTGATCAAGGAATTTCACACAAATCAATATTATACTAAAACAATCACTTAGAACAATTCGGGTTTCGATATTCTTAGAATTCTTTCAAGGAATTATTTTACATGCATATCAGTTTATCTTTTCCTAACTCTAGTGCAACTAATTTACAAGCACAACAAGTGTAGCATTTAATGGAAATAAACTCACGATGCCATTGTCGTCTATTTCTAAGCGGATGAGTCGTTCACACACTCCACTTAATCGTAATAGTTCTCGGGGTGAAGAAATCCTTCCTCGGGGTCACCTAACCAAAGAAAATACCCATAATGAGTTTTTCTTGAAGATTTTCTTGAATTTTGACAAAACAATGTCAAAGAACGTCAAAGTTCGTATAGAAGAATGTTCCAACTTAAAATGGCCATAACTTGGTCATTTTAACTCGGAATTGCACATATAATATACCGATTTCTATTTACTCGAAAAGATCTACCCATTTCTAAAATTATTTCCCACAAACAAAGCCATAGAGGCTCCGAAAAAGCGGCGACAAGACTCACCACGGATTTTTCAAGTAAAACAACTTTGGTTCAAGAAATCAAAATTTGTTTGATAAATACTTAGTTATCTATATAGTTGAAAAATTCTCTTTTTATCACTATATAACTCATATTTAAGCATGCTCAAGTGTCTTGTTGTCCAATTATTTTTCTTAGGTAAAACAATGTCGGGTTGAAGCTTTTCGGAAATTGTTTTTGTAATTTCCTTTGAAATGAATACGTTGTTTTCTTTATTTTCTAAAAACGTTTTATGTTGGTTTTATTTATCTTTTTCTAAGTGACTCTTGAAAATAAAATTTTCTATTTTCTAAGTTACATTAATACTATATTTGAAATTTTCTAGAAAATATGCTATTCTTCATTTTTCTTGTGTAAATTCCTTTGTTTACTTGTTATGCAAAAATTCCTTACTTGATATTTCTCATTCTTTTTCTTATTTTCAAAAATAATCATCCATGCATGAAAATTTGTTTTCTTCATAAAAACAAGGTGGAACAATTTAGGACTTTTTGTAGAAAAACTAATTTCTATAATCTTATTAACTTTTTCTTGTAACTTGAAAAGAATTAACTTTATTATTTTTCAAACCATAAATTTTCTTTGCCTATTTGTTTGCAAGGTCTTTTACTTAAAAATTTCCTTAGTCATCCATCTTCTTATAAAAAGAATCATTTTTGTATCAACAAATAATTTCTTTTGGAAACAAGGTAGAATAACAAAGATTTGAGTAGCTTTTTAAGTAAAAATGGTTTTCTAAATTCATAGTGAATTCTTTTTGTAACTTGAAAATGAATGAGTTTATTTTTGTTATCTTATATTTTTATAAACTTATTCCTAAGTGACAAAAGGCCTTCTTTTATTTGATTATCTTTAGAAAATAAAACTTTTGGACAACAATCTAAATGAACGTGATTATGAGAATAATAATAAACAAAATAACATGAAGCATAAATAATAAAGTCAAGTATTGGAGTCTTAGCTTTTTCAAGGCTCCCGGGACTAAGAAATAAACTAGTCCCATAATGAAATAAAATAAATGAAAGAAAAGCTTGTTTTGACTTGATGAGGACAAGTCTAAGACTAGAGACTAGTCTTAAAAACAACTTGAAATAAATAAATTGCATTGAAGTAAATAAATTGCAAGATTATGAGCTTATATGCTCTAAATAGTATATATAGCTATATGGATATAGTAGATAGTTATGAACATAAAAGAGACATAAATGATCATAAGAGAAACATAAATGAATATAAAGGAAACATGAACATAGAGGAGTTATGATTATGAACAAAAACAAAGTATGAACCTATTGTTGCTTTCTTAACCTTTATGGTTTTAGAAAACACACACTAAGCTCATACTAAGTAGATGAACATGGAGACTTCTTGAAGAAACTCTTACCTAAAAGAAAGCTAGACTAAGAAGAACTCTTGGAAGGAACTCTTGAGAGGATTTGAGAGAGATTTTGCTATAATAACTTTAGAGAAGAAGTAGTGTGGAAGAAGTGAAAGAGGATGGGGGTATTTATAGGAAAATGAGGAGTGGTTTTTGTGTGATTAAAATAAAAGAAAATTAAAACAAATTGATGGGCATTATGAGAGGGGGGGCGCCGGCCATGTCCTTAAGGAGGGGAATTGATTTATTTTTTGACTTTTTGGAAAATAAAAGATGTAATATGTAAGGTAGATGTGATATAAAGTTATGGGAAAGGTAAAAAGTTAAGATTATAGGTTATGTAGAGTGTAAGAATAGGTGTAAAAAAAAGTAGAGATAAAAGAATAGTGTAGAATAGTAATGAATAGTGTAATGTAAAGTAGATATGACAATTAAAGTACCGGTAGTAAGAAAATACGCGTATAATAGCTATATCTGTTATTTTTACTTACCGAAAAATTTCGAAACTGATATTTTTGAAAAACTTATATTTTTACGAGTCTAACGGTATATTCGGAATATTTTTACTAGTCCGGGCTTCCGGACACGTTTTTCGAGAACTGTGTCCGATCGGGTTCAAAGGACACCCGAATTTCGCGAAACTGAAACTTTTATAAAACCTATGGTTATTACGAGCTATTTGAGCTAATTATCCTAACTTCGTTTTTCCGAGCCAAAGAAAACGGCAATGCCGGATTTAGCTTGATACGGTAAACTAGGGTTTTGTTGACCTTTAGGGTTTCGTTTTGACTTTCGGTTAGGGTTTTGTGCTAAACCGATTCCGAAAATTTAGGGGTTTACAAAAATGTTCTATTGCACTCGAAATCGAGCTCTCGACATAACCCTCAACGAACATTTTCAGGCGATCAAGCCTTGGACTTAAAGAACAGGTTCTACCGCGCTATACTGTTCAATCTAAATTTGAGCCACGACAAATGTTGGATGAAGATTAGGCCTTTACTCCAAAAGTATAACTTAAGTCAAGCCTAAGTGTCGAGCCCTCCACATACTCAAATTACCCCTTAGTTGAAGAATGGACAAAAACACGAGTGTTTTAGCAGAATTCCCTAATTAAGGTTGAGCCTTGAATTACATGTAATATTCAAGCGCTCAACTTACCGCACAACAAATGACCATATGAGCTAGCATTTGCGATGCACGTGTGAGAGCAAATAAAAAATTATGTTATAAAGAATCCACCATGTCAATAATAAAATCATCATGATTTATGTGCTCGAGCCTATAAATAAAGGTGCATAGGCATGTGATCAGTAATGTAGCATATTGTAACAAATTCCCTAACGCAGTATAAAGAGAGAATTACAAGGCGAAATAATTGTTTCTTCCTGCTTTAGAAATCTCAAGTTTTCTAGGTGAAATCAATATTACCCATTGTTTGTATTTTTTGCAAGAATTTGAACTTCAATTGTAATATTCTTTGTTAATTCCATATTATTTCTTAAGAATTCATGCTTGATGTTTATATCTATGGAGAAATAATCTCCTACAGCTTAAGGTTGTGAACCCAAATCTTGATTCATGTGATTTAAAATGCGCTTTCAAGTAATTATTCATTGGGTATTTGTAATTAGTAGCTTAAACTTATTTTCATGGGTCAAAATATGCGATGCACCTTTTAGATTCATGTTTGATTTTAACTGAATAGATTGAGAATTCGTTCTTTTGAATAGATTTGTGGCTACTGATGAAGTTGCTCATAATTGCCATGAAAGAGGATTGGTGAAACTTTTTGTCGCTTGTTTTGAAATTCATTAGGTTGGTTTTAAAAGCAAAAAAATTCTTAAGCTTTATACAAGTCTAAGCCACAGATAACATGCGAAGAGATTCCAATAGTCTGGTATAGACCTAGAACTACTGACCTTGAAAGAGGCTTTAACTTATCCCAATGAATCCGACAGTGTAAACACACCAGCATGCAACTCTCCTTCTCTCTCTCTAAGTTTGTCTAGAAATCACATTATAAGGAATTGGTGAAGCAAACCCTGGGCTTGCATATTGCAATTTTACAAACCTATCTTTAATTTTTCCCTAAAAACATTTGTAAATTTCCACTAACCTTAGTGTAAGTTTATTTTTATCATGGCATTTTTAATTTTCTTTGGTTGGATAATAGATGAAATATGAGTAAGGTAGATACCAACGATCCCTTAGAATACGATCTAATATCTTCTATATTACTTTGGTAGGTACGCTTACCAAATATTGGTAGTTGATCCTGAAGTTGAGCAGAACATATTAGTTTTATAAATTTTTGAAAACTTCAACTTCTTGATCTTTTAAAATGGTTTTCAATCCAACCGACCAATAGTTTTTTCCAAATAAAACAATAACCATGAATCACTGTTATTAAGGTCTTGTAAAACTATCACAAGCAGATCGAAGTTGCGATATTCTTAGTTCTCAATTCACGCATAAACATAGAATCATATACATACACATAATCCCGAAATCCCCAAATATATTCGTTTTTATCTTTTCTTAGTATACTAAAGCTACTACATTACAAGCACAACCAAGGTAACAAATTTAGGGGGAATAACTCACTCGTCCATTTCGCTATCTTCTTAGTTGTAGTAATCCTCGGGTAGGGTATTCTCGTATCCTTCGTCACCTAGACAAAAGAAATACCCGGGATAAGTCTTTCATGAATTTCTATTCTTGGAGATTTTACTTAAAATCGCGGTAAAATCGTATAAGAAGATATTCCAACTTAAAATGGCCATAACTTGCTCATTTTAACTCGGAATTTCGCATATGATATACCGTTTTCTACCTATTCGAAAAGTTCTATCCATTTCTAAACTTATCTTGGTCATAAAAGGTCATTTGGGTTCCGAAAACGTCAGGTACATATTTAAAACGAATATTACCAAACTTTTGCAAATCCATTTTCTAGCTCAACTCCATTTTAAAGAAAATCCTTTTGTAACAATATAATTATATATTTGATAAACACTTTGAATATATAGGCAAGCTCACTTTATATGCAAAAATCCTAATGGTAGTGTCTCAACAATTTATTTCATAAAACAATTCTTTTAAACTTTAGCTTTGAAAACTTCCTTTCAGGTATTTAAAGAAACTTTATATTTTTCTTAGGTTGTTATAAATGAGTATAATCTTATTTTATTTTCTTCATTCCTTTTTCCAAAACAAGCAAATTCTCCTTTAACCCTAGTCTTTCATAAATTCATTTCTAGTGATAAAAGATTAATTTATTTGTCGAAAACCTTTTCATAATTTGTTTATTTAAGATGGTCTTAGAAAATGAGTCTTGTTTTCTTATATTCCTTTCTAAAATATAAGCTTTTACTCGTTCTTTCATCTCTTTTGAAAAGAATAATCTTTTATTGATAAAATCCATTATTGTTTAATCTATTTATATTCTTTTGAAAATGAGTTCCTTCTTTTTAGAAATTTGAAAATCATTATTTTTTTCCTAAGTGGGTTCATCACCTTATGAATTTATCTTAACTTTGAAAAGTAGTTTGTTTTCTTAGTTTTATTTCGAAGTTTAAAAGAGTTTAAATCTTGAGCTTTTTGTAAAGACTTTTAATATTAATAAATTATATTACTAAAAGCTTAGGTTAACATAATATACAAAGAAAATATTTATTTCTTATGATTCCTTGAAAATCTATCTTTGTTATTTATGAAAACGTTGAGAAAACTCCATTTCTATGTTGTTGATATAACTTCATGATTTTGTGATAAATCGTATGATTGAAAACTTAGCTTTGAGTTCATTTAAAAAAATTATATTTTTTGATTAATTGAGACATTAACATTACGTAAATGCAAGTATCATGAGCATATAAAATAATAAGAACCTAAGAAAATACTAAAATAATTAATGAGCAAGAAAATAAAATATCAAGCATTGGAAACCTTAGCTTCATCAAGGAATCCCGATCAAGTATTGAAGCCTTAGTTTTATCAAGGCATCCCGAGACTAAGAATGGACTAGTCCCAAAAGATTAAAGAAAATAAATAAAAGATTGTTTTGACGTGATATGGACAAGTCTAAGACTAGAAAGACTAGTCTTAATACCGACATAAAATAAATAAATTGCATAACTTGAAAATAAATAAATAACAAATGAGCTTATATGCTCTAAATAAATATATATACATAATATACATAATATTATATATATAAGCAAATAATCACAATAATAATAACAACATAATAAAATAGGAAGCTTATATACAAGAACAAAACATGAACATGTTGTTGCTTTTACTACTCATATGAGTTTCAAAACAACACCATAGTCATGGTAAGTTACATGACATGGATGAATAATAGATGGAAGAAATATTCACCTAAGGTATGTAAGTGGTATGAAGATGGTAGTGAATGTATGGTTATGTGGTTATGGAGAGATGGTAGTTGTATTACATAAAGAGAGTTTTGGTGGGAGAGATTTTCTTCTTACAAGAAGAGAGTTCTTGTAAGAGTATGGAGAGAGTGTTTAGAGAGAATTTTTGCATAAATTCTTTACTTGAGAAAGGTGTGAAGAAATGAGAAGAGGAGATGTGGTATTTATAGAGTTTTGTGAAGGAGTTAAGAGTGAATTGAATAAAAGAAAAATAAATTAAAATAGAGAAGAGGGAGGGTCAATTTGCGCCGGCCATGGGGTATTGGAGAGTGTGTGAGTTGATTTTTGAGTGAAATTTGTAAGAAAATAATTAATATGTAAGGTATGATTTGATAAAAGGTGTATTGGAAATATAAAAAGTAAGAAAATAGGTATGTAGGTAGTAAGAAATAGGTATAAGAAAAAGTAGAGATAGGTGAATAGTAATGAATAGTAGAAAAGTACTATGAATAGTAGACTAGACAATTAAAGTACCGGTAGTAATAAATATACGCGTAATAATGCGATATCTGTAATTTTTAGCTACCGAGAAATTCTAAAACTGATATTTTTATGTTACCCTACGTTATTACGAACTATTCTAGGCCATTAACTTAATTTCGTTTTCTAGGGTTTGAAAACGCGGGATTGCCGGATCTTAAACACTAGGGTTCGTTGTAGGCTTGTTGACTTTTAGGGTTCCGTTTTGATTTCCGATTTTTGTCGAGATATTCGTAATATCGTATAATTTTCGAGTTTTGATCATTTTAAAATTTTAGCTCGAAATTTATGTTTTATTTTATTTTATTTGTGATTATTTAATAGTTTTTAGTTCTCGGAATCGTTTAACCGAGTCTAGGGTTATGAGTTGACTCAGTTTTGACTTTTGGTGAGAATTTGAAATTTGTGATTTCTGAAATTTATCGAAGGTATTAAGATTTTGCTGTTGATCGTTATTTGGATATATTGTCTTGATTTGCGTGTTAGGAAACGGTTAGGTGATTTAATTGATGTACGGACGTTGATTAATTGGACTTTATATTTCGTTTCAAGGGTTCTCGTTTTCTTAAGATTGAGAAAACTCGTTTTTTTATCTTTATTTAGAATTAGGTCTTAACTTGGTTCGTGTTTTAGGGTCTCGTTTCTGGCGTTGTCTTGATTTAGAATTTGGTTTTAACTTGAGTCGATTTTCGGGATTTTAAATTTCTAAACTTTTAGAATTATTTTCTATGAATTATGAAAATTTTTGGGGGTTTACAACCTACCCACCTTAAATAAAGTTTTGTCCTCAAAACTTGTTATGCGTACGTAGTCTTGTAGAAATTGATGAGAATTTGTATGTCGTATTTCATCAATATTCTTGGTATTTGGAATTTTGCCTCACATTTATTTGTTGGAATGGTATTATGATTTTATTAAGTTGTTTCCTTAATCTCTATACATCTGATATCTTCTTTAGTTTTACTTCCATAAAAGGGGTTTGGAAGTTTATCGTTGTTCTTGAATTTATTCTTTCGTATTTTCTATTTCTCATGTATCTTTAGTTGGTAATATTGGAATTTCGTTAATTTTGTGTGTTTAGTATTTTATGCAATATAACATATATAGAATCAATAAGATTTGGTTTTAGCGATTTTCAACCTTCACTTTTACTTGACTCTTTCTGAAGAGTTTCAAACTTAACCAATACAGCAGACGACTGACGACTTGACACTTGACTTGACTCGATCTTAAACTGACGACGACTCGATACGACACTGGTGCATTCACTTGACAAAGGAAGGTTGTGAATTCGCTTTCCCATTCTTATGTGAGTATATATATGACATGCACGTATAAAATATGTAATGTTTATACTTATTCCATTTTGTTGTTTTATTATTTACATGGTCATCTTGACAAGGTTTGAGGTCAAGATGAAAATTTTGGAATTTGCTTGTTGAGATTTTATCATTACCAGTTCTAGCTTTTAGGTGGTAATAGTTATGATTTTGATGTACTTTGTTTTTGGCGTGTTCAAGGTAAAATTGATTTGCTTTCTTCTTTGGTACGTACAAAATTTTCGACAATTATATTTTTATTCCTCTTGTACCAAGGGAAAAGGTGACAGTTACACAATCTGTAGTCATTACTAGCAAACTGTTCTTTGGTCCAAGCGGTACAACAAGAAATTTATTATCTAAGGGTAACCTGATATCTATTCGCATTCATGACTATCGTCTCCTTCTAAAACAGCGAATTCTATCTCTTGGTTGGCTTCCTCGCAAATCCATTGTCCTTGTAGGTTATACACACGTATTTCTCGTGGGGGTATTGCTGAGTATCTCTCTTCCATATTTTTTTTCTTAGGACACTTCTTGGCAATATGTCCTGGCTCCTTACAAATCAAACAGCTGGCAGAGGTTTTCTTTGGACATCTCATGACCTTGTGATTCGGACTCCCGCAGTAGTAACACTTGTGTTGAAGCTTGGGACACTATCTTGTTTGGTGTGCCTTTTTGCATTTCCAACATTGGGTATCCAGTTTCTGTTTATCCTTCTTTCTACTCGAGCTGACAGTTGTTTCGAGCTCATTGATTCTGAAGCTTAGGCTGGGTTCACTTATAGATTCTTCCTCAATTATCATGACATTTCCTTCCATCTTTCTCCTTTTCTTAGCACCATCCACAATTCGTGCTCTTTCCACTAGTTCTCGAAAATCTTTGATGTCAAATTCTATCAACTTGATACGAAGGTCTTCGTCCAATCCTCCTAAGAAGACTTGTCTTTTTAGTTCCTCACTATCCTTATACGATTCAAGGGCATATTGTAACAGCTTATTGAACTCTGTTTCATATTGTTCAAGACTACGGCCTTCTTGAGAAATACTTAAGAAATCTGCACTATATTGGATTCTCAAGCTTCCAGGGAAAAAGTTCTCCAAGAATTCATGTCTAAATGTCTCCCATGTGATTGGTGGTAGTAGCTCTCTACTTTTGGATTCCCACCATATTCTTGCATTGAACCTCAGCATAAAAGTCCCATATGTAAGCTGAAGGTGTTGTGGTACTTCAAAAGCATTGAACGATCGCTCTATTTATGCTAACCAATCATCAGCTTCATCCGGTTTTCCAAAAGCTCCATCAAAATATCGATTGCACTTAATGAATTCTGGTAACATACTCTGATAGGGTTTTGGTAAAGGCGGCTCGGCTGGTGCTGTTTCGATCGGTGGTGTTGGAACTTCTGGTGCTGCTTCTTATGCAGGTACTGGTGTAGGCATAGCATGGGCTTGTTGTGCGAAATTCCTTATGAGGTTAGCAAGTTGTTCGATGTTAGCTTGATCCATTTGCGGTTGGTTTGGTTGTTGAGGTTCCTCCGGGTTCTCAGGTTCTGCTGGGGGTATTTGTTGGTTGCGTTGTGCACGAGTACGTCTCCTATTTATTCTACAGGTTTTATTAAGCTAGCGTGAGATTCTTAAACTTTATTAAGTCTTAGACGTTTTTTGGGAAAAATCGGTCAAGAGACAAGCAAATAGCAATCGAGTACGGAAATGAGCAAATACATATAAGAAATATTGAAAATTGTCTGAAATCATAATAATGAAAAGGAAATTCATATTATTAAATCAAATACATGGAAACAGAAGGAAGACTTAAATACTTCCTTTACGAAAGTTCAAAGAAAGGATGCAAAACATAATAATTTCAAATCATTACATAGACAACATATACATATATTAAAGTTTTTACGGGAGGTTTAGCGTCCGTTCTCGCTTCGGATTGCTCTTCTCAGGGTAGGAATATTTCCTTGATTACTTGATCCTTCGTCTTCATATCAAGAGCCTTTTCTTTTCCTTTGTGGTGAGATTTGGTGGTAGGATCTCTAGACGAAGTCCCACATTCTTTCTTGGATGAGTCATCTCTTTCGGGGACTGAGATGGGGTCGTCCCATAAACCTTGCGTTTTTAGATCTTCATGTACATAGAGGTACCACACCTTGCACATGTAGCATGTTTCCTTGGCATTTGTAGGGTAATTCTTGGTCCTACAGATGAGACGACTGCATAAGTAGCATTTCCTTATTGTTGTTGGGTAATTGTTGGCACTGTGTTTTCTCTTTGCATGACCAGAATAGATAGTACCATTCTTCTTAGGACAATTAAGGATTTTGTGGTCCTTGTTTCCACAGAAGTAACACTTGTACTGTAGTTGCGGGCAACTTTTGGGGAAATGTCTTCCTTTACACTTCCAGCATCTGACCTTAGGGGTTGCGAAGTCCTTAAGAGGTTGGAGTTGTTTGTGCTTCTTAGCTTGGGGTTCTTGATTGGCTATGAAGGAAGGGACTTGTACTACCGGTGTTGCTCCGAGTTGGGGTCTTATAACCGGAGAGGGTGCAGAGGTTATGGGTGCTTGTTGTATATAAGTCCTTATTGTCTCTTCTAGACATCTTATGGTGGTCAAGAGTTCTTGGGTTAGATCTTATGGTGGGGGTGCTCCTTGTTCTCGTTGTTCCTCGAGAGGGGTGCTTGATTGTGGCATAACTTCCTCGGGTAGCTTCCTAGAACCAAACGAAGGGCTCGTATTAGATATTTCTTTTTATTTCGAGTTTTACGCACATGTTATTTGTTTTTAAGGAAAAGTGAAGCATGAAAGATTTTTTGTCCGTCTGATTTAAAGGTTAACGTAGGTACTTAATGTTATTTACTTAAGGGTCTTACTTATAAAAGAGGCATTTTACTTATCTTGCTCTTAATTGGCCTTGAATAGGGTTACTACGCATTAGGGCTTATTGGTTTAAGGTAAACTTACTTTATTCATTCCATATCCAAATTCTAAGTCTCCTTCATGTTCCCTCCATATTGTTCTGCTATGTTCTATCTCCAAGTCATTTCTTCCTTTCTCAACCTTAGGTCAACATCTTAGGGTAAATCCTCTTCATGTGATTCTTCCATTTCATATCTTGCTAAATATCCTCCGTTTCTTGTATAAGTATTTCCTGCCTTCTTCTGATATTCTCCAAGATAAAGTTCTATTCTTAGACATAAGGATTCTTAGACATAAGATCAAGTCCTACCACTCTATACTTCTAATATCCTGTTCTTAATTCCCAAAACCTTGTTGCTCTGATACCAACAAACTGTCACGCCCGAGGGGTACCCTAAACGTGGCAGTCCGCCGTACACAATACTAAAGCCTAGGAATGACTACCTTAGTCATGCAAAGGCTTCCATATTATGTACAAGGCGTACATCACAACCAAGGGGACGCATCGGAGTAGCGCAATTTACATTGATAATAAATAAGTAACAAGGCAAAGAGAATACTTAATATAAACATAAGCATATCACATTTCAATTCTTAAGGGCATATTCTTCTATTATCTTCAAATAAATATACGTCCTAATCATATAGGTTAGCACATATAAAGAACCTTACAAAATTTCTTCATCGTATGATTCCATATCCTTAATCATCCGTCCATGACTTCCTTAATGTCATGATCCTCAAATTTAATCCACGAATATACCTGTTTCAACAAAATCTATAGGGGTATAAGCTACAACTAGCTTAGTGAGATATTCCTTTTCATTCGCACATTTTCAAACAAGTTTATTTATTTAATCACACATATGCTATGCATACAATGCAACAATCACATGATTACGCGAATATATAGTCATCCGGAAACCATATATAGAACGGATTTACCCCTCCGTATCAAAGGTTAGGGAATCGGGGTTGAAGGTCCTCGACCTTCTACTGCTAGTCCCCAGGTCCTCACCCACAGCGTTCGGTTGGCTCGGCTCCGAACCTAGAGTCGCTTTCCCCGAGCGATTTGGATTCTCCAGGAAGGAACATGGCCCGTGGCACCGCACGATCACAGCCAATCCAACTCTACGCGTAGGAGTAGCAGCCTTCGAAATAGATGTGACTCGATGGATGCTATGCGTGAACGTTTTATTGTTCTTTAGGTCAAACCTTATTAAGGTTTATTAGGGGCGATCAATCAATTTAGCAACAATAAACAATCATACAAGTAAGTAAACAAAATTATTTAAACAAGCAGATCGAAGTTGCGATATTCTTAATTCTCAATTCACGCATAAACATAGAATCATATACATACACATAATCCCGAAATCCCCAAATATATTCGTTTTTATCTTTTCTTAGTATACTAATGCTACTACATTACAAGCACAAGCAAGGTAACGAAATTAGAAGGAATAACTCACTCGTCCATTTCGCTATCTTCTTAGTCGTAGAAATCCTCGGGTAGGGTATTTCGTATCCTTCGTCACCTAGACAAAAGAAATACCCGGGATAAGTCTTTCATGAATTTCTATTCTTGGAGATTTTACTTAAAATCGCGGTAAAATCGTATAAGAAGAAATTCCAACTTAAAATGGCCATAACTTGCTCATTTTAACTCGGAATTTCGCATATGATATACCGTTTTCTACCTATTCGAAAAGTTCTATCCATTTCTAAACTTATCTTGGTCATAAAAGGTCATTTGGGTTCCGAAAACGTCAGGTACAGATTTAAAACGAATTTTCTAAACTTTTGCAAAAATCCATTTTCTAACTCAACTCCATTTTAAAGAAAATCCTTTTGTAACAATATAATTATATATTTGATAAACACTTTGAATATATAGGCAGCTCACTTTATATGCAAAAATCCTAATGGTAGTGTCTCAACAATTTATTTCATAAACAATTCATTTAAACTTTAGCTTTGAAAACTTCCTTTCAAGTATTTAAAGAAACTTTATATTTTCTTAGGTTGTTATAAATGAGTATAATCTTATTTTATTTTCTTCATTCCTTTTTCCAAAACAAGCAAATTTCTCCTTTAACCCTAGTCTTTCATAAATTTCATTTCTAGTGATAAAAGATTAATTTATTTGTCGAAAACCTTTTCATAATTTGTTTATTTAAGATGGTCTTAGAAAATGAGTCTTGTTTTCTTATATTCCTTTCTAAAATATAAGCTTTTACTCGTTCTTTCATCTCTGATGAAAGAATAATCTTTTATTGATAAAATCCATTATTGTTAATCTATTTATATTCTTTTGAAAATGAGTTCCTTCTTTTTAGAAATTTGAAAATCATTATTTTTTTCCTAAGTGGGTTCATCACCTTATGAATTTATCTTAACTTTGAAAAGTAGTTTGTTTTCTTAGTTTTTATTTCGAGTTTAAAAGAGTTTAAATCTTGAGCTTTTTGTAAAGACTTTTAATATTAATAAATTATATTACTAAAAGCTTAGGTTAACATAATATACAAAGAAAATATTTATTTCTTATGATTCCTTGAAAATCTATCTTTGTTATTTTGAAACGTTGAGAAAACTCCATTTCTATGTTGTTGATATAACTTCATGATTTTGTGATAAATCGTATGATTGAAAAATTAGCTTTGAGTTCATTTAAAACAAAATTTATTTTTTGATTAATTGAGACATTAACATTACGCAAATGCAAGTATCATGAGCATATAAAATAATAAGAACATAAGAAAATACTAAAAACTAATTAATGAGCAAGAAAATAAAATATCAAGCATTGGAAACCTTAGCTTCATAAGGAATCCCGATCAAGTATTGGAGCCTTAGCTTTATCAAGGCATCTCGAGACTAAGAATGGACTAGTCCCGAAAGATTAAAGGAAATAAATAAAAGATTGTTTTGACTTGATATGGACAAGTCTAAGACTAGAAAGACTAGTCTTAATACCAACATAAAATAAATAAATTGCATAACTTGAAAATAAATAAATAACAAATGGTTATATGCTCTAAATAAATATATATACATTAATATACATAATATTATATATATAAGCAAATAATCACAATAATAATAACAACATAATAAAATATGAAGCTTATGTACAAGAACAAAACATGAACATGTTGTTGCTTTTACTACTCATATGAGTTTCAAAACAACACCATAGTCATGGTAAGTTACATGACATGGATGAATAATAGATGGAAGAAATATTCACCTAAGGTATGTAAGTGGTATGAAGATGGTAGTGAATGTATGGTTATGTGGTTATGAGAGATGGTAGTTGTATTACATAAAGAGAGTTTTGGTAGGAGAGATTTTCTTCTTACAAGAAGAGAGTTCTTTAAGAGTATGGAGAGAGTGTTTAGAGAGAATTTTTGCATAAATTCTTTACTTGAGAAAGGTATGAAGAAATGAGAAGAGGAGATGTGGTATTTATAGAGTTTTGTGAAGGTGTTAAGAGTGAATTGAATAAAAAAAAAATAAATTAAAATAGAGAAGAGGTGAGGGTCAATTTGCGCGCGGCCATGGGGTATTGGAGAGTGTTGTGAGTTGATTTTTGAGTGAAATTTGTAAGAAAATAATTAATATGTAAGGTATGATTTGATAAAAGGTGTATTGGAAATATAAAAAGTAAGAAAATAAGTATGTAGGTAGTAAGAAATAGGTGTAAGAAAAAGTAGAGATAGGTGAATAGTAATGAATAATAGAAAAGTACTATGAATAGTAGACTAGACAATTAAAGTACCGTAGTAATAAAAATACGCGTAATAATGCGATATCTGTAATTTTTAGCTACCGAGAAATTCTAAAACTGATATTTTTATATTACCCTACGTTATTACGAACTATTCTAGGCCATTAACTTAATTTCGTTTTCTAGGGTTTGAAAAAGCTGGATTGCCGGATCTTAAACGCTAGGGTTCGTTGTAGGCTTGTTGACTTTTAGGGTTCCGTTTTGATTTCCGATTTTTGTCGAGATATTCGTAATATCGAATAATTTTCGAGTTTTGATCATTTTAAAATTTTAGCTCGAAATTTATGTTTTATTTTATTTTATTTGTGATTATTTAATAGTTTTTAGTTGTTGGAATCGTTTAACCGAGTCTAGGGTTATGAGTTGACTCAGTTTTGACTTTTGGTGAGAATTTGAAATTTGTGATTGCTGAAATTTATCGAAGGTTTTAAGATTTTGCTGTTGATCGTTATTTGGATATATTGTCTTGATTTGCGTGTTAGGAAACGGTTAGGTGTTTTGATTGATGTACGGATGTTGATTAATTGGACTTTATATTTCGTTTCAAGGGTTCTCGTTTTCTTAAGATTGAGAAAACTCGTTTTTTATCTTTATTTAGAATTAGGTCTTAACTTGGTTCGTGTTTTAAGGTCTCGTTTCTGGCGTTGTCTTGATTTAGAATTTGGTTTTAACTTGAGTCGATTTTCGGGATTTTAAATTTCTAAACTTTTAGAATTATTTTCTATGAATTATGAAAATTTTTGGGGGTTTACAGTACCAAAATGTATCAAGATTTGAAAAGCCGCTATTGGTGGAATGGCATGAAGCGAGATGTGGCAGATTATGTAATGAAGTGTCCGGTATGCCAACAGGTGAAAGTGGAGCACCAGAGACCGGGCGGATTGCTAAAGCCTTGACCTATTCCCGAATGGAAGTGGGATCAGATATCCATAGATTTTGTGTTTGGTTTTCCCAAGACTCCAGCTGGTTGTGATGCAATATGGGTGATAGTGGATCGATTGACTAAGTCGGCGCATTTCTTACCCATAAATATGACCTACTCAATGGAAAGATTAGCCAAGATCTATATTAGAGAGATCGTACGGTTACATGGCATACCTGCAGGGATTATCTCAGATAGAGACCCGAGATTCTTGTCCAAGTTTTGGACAAGCTTGCAAAAGAGCTTGGGCACCAAATTACATTTTAGTACGGCTTATCACCCTCAGACAGATGGACAGTCTGAGCGGACGATCCAAACCCTAGAAGACATGCTGAGAGCGTATGCCTTGGAATTCAAGGGGAATTGGGATAGTCATGTACACCTAATTGAGTTTGCCTACAATAACAGCTATCACTCCACCATCCAGATGCCACCGTATGAAGCTTTGTATGGACGACGCTGTAGGTCCCCTTTGTTTTGGGATGAAGTGGAAAAGGTGGCTATTGGGCCGGAATTGGTACAAGAAGCCGCGGATAAAGTGAGGTTGATTCAGCAGAAAATGAAAGAAGCTCAGGATAGGCAAAAGAGTTGGGCAGATTTGAGAAGAAGAGAACTTGAGTTCAAGGTGGGTGATCATGTGTACCTAAAGATAAACCCGATTAAAAGTATTAACAGGATGCGTACACAAGGGAAGTTAAGCCCGAGATACATTGGACCTTTTGAAATATTGGAAAGGGTCGGAGATCTGGCATATCGGCTAGCCCTGCCACCAAATTTGTCCGGGATCCACAACGTATTCCATGTGTCAGTATTGAGGAGGTACGTTGCCGACCTGGAAAGGATTCTGGAGTTGGAACCAATTCAGCTGAAGAAAAACCTGACATATGAGGAACACCCAGTGAAGATATTAGATAAGAAAACTCAAAGGCTACGAAACAAAGACATTCACTACGTTAAAGTGTTATGGAGGAATCATGCCTTTCAGGAAGCAACCTGGGAAGCTGAAGACGAAATCCGGAGGAAGTAGCCCGAGATATTTGAAGGATAAGGTACGTCAGTTCCATTTTGAGGACAAAACTTTATTTAAGGTGGGAGGTTGTAAACCCCGGTATTCTCAGTAGTTAAGAAACCCCGGGAATTGGAAGCGAAACCCTAATCCGGTCCAGTTTGAGTCTAGTGAGAGGAGCTTAGGAACCCTAAATCCAACTTTCCTTCGGTTTCATAATAAAAGAAGTTTTATAAAGTAAATGAAGTTGAATTATTGTTTTAAAGTACATTTTAAAACTTTGAAAGTTTTAAATTCGGGAATTTTTCAATTCCGGGCCTTCCCGAGCTCAATTGCGGAGAAGCGTGCCCCGGGCCACGAACTCAGAAAAATGTTCCGATACATTCATTAGAACCGTAATTTTATAAGGATTCCAAAAATATCAATTTCATAATTTTCCGAGCTATAAAAATTACAGTTATAGCTTTTCCGTGTTTTCGTTACAACCGGTAAAGTAAATGTCTTGTCTACTATTCACAAGTTAAACCTACACTACACACTACCCATACTCTATTCTTACATCCTTACAACTACTCATTTCAATTTTCTTTTCTAATGAATTTTGTCTCTTAATTAATTATCTCATTTATTACATTTTAATTAACTAAATTACAAAATATCAAAAAATTTCAAAACACACACACACACAAAAGCGTGGCCGGCGCCCCCCCCCACCAACACACCCTTGTTTTCTGTCTCAATTGTTTTGTTTAACTCAATTTTATTAACTAAAACCCTAATTCATTCAAGTTTTACAAAAGAGGAAAAACTCTCTCCTTCTCCTTCCTTGTGCCGTAAGCTTCCCCTCTCCCCCACTCTAACATTTCCAACTTGTTTTCTCCTCTTTTTACTTCAAGACTCCATTGGTATGTTGATTTAAGCTTTGATTCTTCCTAATCTTGTAATGGCAAAGCTATATCTTGTGTGTTTTCTCATTTAATCCCAATGAGCTCATGCTAGGGACATGAAAACACATGAACATGAATATCAAGCCATGACAAGACATGGATGTAGTGTTTAAATGAGTTTATGTTAAGATATCTTCTAGTTCATGCATGTAAAGTAGAGATCTTGTATATATATTGATGTTCATGCCATGAGATCTATGATTCATGCATTATATTTAGTAGATCTAAAGTTTAGACACATCTTCATGTACATGCATGATCATAGGTTTATTTTGATTTCCATGCATTGATGATCATAAAAATGTAGTCTTGTATATGTGTCATGGCCCAAAGTGTGCCCTACACGAGACAATCTGCCACACTCAGCATTTAAACTCAAGTAAGACAACCTTAGTCTTTCCATGAATTTAAACATCGGGTGTAAGGCTCACTCTCAACATTTATAGATCATACTTTGCTTCGTAGTAGCTTAAGGAGACATATATAGCAGCAAGAACGTAAATCATGACCGTCTTACAGAGAATTATTCTATTACATGAACTAGGGGGCATACCCCCGATAGCAAAAGCTACAAACTCTCAAGCCTACAAATTTCCTTGTATTATCCTTTAAATGCCGGTTCGAGGAACAGGATTAGAGTCCGAAACTAATCTTTAGGCCCCCGGCCTCATCAAAAGCTCCTTAGTATCTAAGAACTGTACCTGGTGTCCACGGGCCCTTGGAGATTGCTAAAGGTAATCATACTACAACAGGAAACTATTGGGTAATAAGCTATACTAGCTTAGTGAGTGAAAACTTCCGAATTACAATTAACTCAACACATTCAAACAAGTAATTAATCAACCAAATGGAATGCAACAAACGAGTGAATTCAGCAAACATATGACTAGCCGAAAATCATATGTGGATGGACTTGCGCCCTCCATCCCGGGTTAGCAGATTAACGAATCCTGCGGTACTACGCCGTTTAAGCTCACGGTCAACTGAACAATAATTAGTTTTATGGATCACGATTAACCAACATATATTCGTTTTATGGATCATAATTAACCAACATGTATTCGTTTTATGGATCACGAAAAACCAACAAATGCTAATGCTCCATCCCCATAGTGATATGATGAGTTCAATTATAATTGAGGTCCAACAATAGATTAATCCAATTCTTTTAGGTGGCCAAGTAATGTTCGCAGACAATCAATTCCAACTCTTCTATACAAACAACAACTTATCACCCGGTTTCGATATTTCTTAAATTCAATTCCGAATATCAACAACAGGCAATCATAACTCCCAACTAACCCCATCATGCATAATCATTCTTTTTATCTTTACCTAGCAACTAGTGCGGCCATCATTACAATCACAAGCAATAATTGAAATCGGAAGAGAAACTCACTCGGCCATGGTACGCCGGTCTCTTAATAACGGTGGTCGGGTGATACGGTATCGTCGTGCTCGGGATCACCTACCAAATAAGAATAGCCTAATAAGAATCTCATCACTAAACTAATTCAAGCTAGGTATCTAAACTACACAAAATCGGAATTCTCGCTATTTGCGGAAGTTCCAACTTAAAATGGCCATAACTTGGTCATTTTAACTCGGAATTTCGCAAATTTTATATCGAACTCTATCTACTTCGAAAGATCTATCTATTTCTAATATTATTTTCAAGTTTTGAAAACATTAAGGTCACGGAACAGTAGGGTTAGATCTGTTCCGCAAATCCTCCAATTCCGAAAATTCGTTTTGCTTTTGATAAGAAATGTTCCTAGTTGATGATTCATAGATGATGGGTATGGAAATGAATTCCTAGCATGAATGCCATGTAATGAACTCAATATATGCATGGTCATGATGATTTTGTGATAATAAACTCTTATGAACTCCTAAGTGTTAGAAAATTCCATAAAGATTATCTCTAAGAGGCTATTCTTCCACTTTACACTCCTTAGGGTTTCCTTGACTTTTAATCTCGTAATCCCCTTGTTATCTGAATAAAAATAAGTTCTCAAAGTCTATATTAATCATGGCCTCCATTCATACATAAAAATTCTCATTTTCCATTTGGCAAACATGTTTTTAAACAAGCCTTTTGTGAAAATCCGAATTTTCCAAATTTCATTTTCTTGCATTTTTCTTATGGAAAAACTTGTCTAATGCATTAAATTTGAAGCTCCAATATATATACTATCTAAGGACTTCATTTAGCTTATAAAACATTCAATTTAGACTTAGATAAGAGTTCTTGTAGCATGAACCTAAGTTACGAATTTAACTATTGATCACATATCAATATTTTTCATTCTAACTCCACCACTTGTTTTACATTCCTATCATGCCTAAACTCATCCAAGCTTATGAAAATCATTCTTTCAAGGTATCTATTACATATACCTTCATTTTTCTTGTGAAATATGAGTTTAAAAATGATTTTGGTGGCTTTTAAAGGTAGGGTTTCAATTTCATCCGAATTTCCAACATTGCATATTTAACAAAACCTTTCTTTTTTCAATATTCTTGCTTCCTATATGTGAAGATCTACTATCTAACATCTCTATACATGAACAAGACTACATTTTTATGATCATCCATACATGAGAATCAAAATAATCATATGAACATGAATATAGATGAAGATGTGAATGTTTAAACACTAGATCTACTAAATATCATGCATGATTCATGAGTCTCATGTCATGAACATGAATATTTATGCATGATCCCTACTTTACATGCATGACCATAACACTATCTTCAACAAAAACTCATTTAAACTTTAGATCCACTTCTTGTGATGGCTTGAGATTCTTGTATTAGTATTTTCTCATCCCTAGCATTTGCTCATGGGGTTTAAGGTGGAAAACACACAAGAATGGTCTTGCCATTACAAGATTTAGGACTAACAAAGCTTGAAATCAACATCTAATGGATGATTTGAAGAAGAAAAGAAGATGAGGGGGAAAATGAGAAGAGAGAGAGAACATAAGCTTATATAATAAGTGGATTAGGGTTTGATTGAAAAAGGAGTAAAATAAAACAAGAATGAGGGGGAAAATGGGAGAGGGGCGCCGGCCAACATGGTGGAAGGGAGAGAGGAGTTTGAATTTTGATAGAATTTGTAATTTCAAGTAATAAAATGTAATATTTGTAATAATTATTTAGGGAACAAATTTTTCTTCGAAAAGAAAATATAATGAGTAGTTGTAAGGATGTAAGAATAGGGTATGGGCAGTGTGTAGTGTAGGTTGTACTTGTGAATAGTAGATAAGACATCTACTTTACCGGTTGTAACGAACACACGGGAAAAGCTATAACTGTACTATTTTTTATAGTTGAGAAAATAATAAAATTGATATTTTGGAATCCTTATAAAATTACGGTTCTAATGAATATTTCGGAACATTTTTCTGAATCCGTGGTCCGAGGCACGCTTTTCCGTAATTGAGCTCGGGAAGGCTCGGAATTGAAAAATTTCTGAATTTGAAACTTTCAGAGGTTTAAAATATGCCTTAGAACAATAATTCATGTTCATTTTCTTTATAAAACTTCTTTTATTATGAAATCGAAGAAAGCCGGATCTAGGGTTTCTAGGCTCCTCTCACTAAGCTGGAATTGGACCGATATAGGGTTTGTTCTCCGGTTTCTAAAGTTCGTCCGATTACTATCCGATCACTAGGAGAACTAGGGTATATCTTATAAGAATAATAATAATAATAACAACAATTTAGGTAACTAATAATATTAAATCGTGCTGGAAGACTCACTAATTACCGGTAGTAACGGAATACGAATAGATTTGTAACATCAGATAATTCTAGCATTTGAAAATTTGTAAAACTAATAACTTAGGATCCTTTAGAATTATGAGTCTAACGGCATTATAACATATTCTTAACATTTCGAATCTCAGAGCGCGCTTTTCGAAACTGGCCCCTGATCAGATTGGAATAGGTCGAAATTTCATTGATCTCATCTTTCCAGAGTATCCTAGACTTAATACGAACCAATTACACTTTTTCCTCTTGTTCCAACTCCTGGGTTTAGGAATACGAGATTGCCGGTCTAGGTATGGAGTTTCTTGGGAGTTTTGGGGATTCAGGTTCCTTGGTTGACCTTCGGTTTACCCCATTGCCAAAAATAAAAACTAATATTTATACTTATATGACTTGTCTGGTTGGTGCGGCTTAATTTAAGGTCGATTTTCATAAGTGTTTAATATCTGACAACGTTCTCGGAAGTCCTTTAGATTAAGTTGTATTCCCGAAGGTTAATCACTATTCACTTCTTAACAGTTTGTTTTTAGGGCTCTATTATATCCGAATTTATAAGTCAGAGTTAAATAGGAAATTTGTCGTACATAGAGGTTTCAGAATGGAAGTATATTGAGTTGCTATTTTATTTATGAGATTTCTTATTTTTCTCACGATTTAGAAATTTCCGGATTCGTTCGGAGTTTGGGACTTATTAAAGTTCTGTTTTAATTCGGAGTGACTTTTAGGGTTTTATTTTCGAAGTTCCTCTTTAGAATTATTTACTGAAATTTTCTAGGGCTTACATCCTCCCCACCTTAGAGAAAGTTTTGTCCGCAAAACTTGTTACGGATGTATCGTTTATTGGGGGATTGAAAATTTCGAGTTACGTTTCTAGCACCGGTTTATGCTTTGATTTGTGCCATTCTAGAGTTTGTATGATAGATATTCTTTGAATTATAGCACATACAACAAATAAGAATTGATTTAGCGATTCCAACCTTCACTCACACGACTCTTTTGAAAACGACACAGACTCGACTCCTGACCATAGACAACTTGACTTGACCCACTTTGGACGACTCATGACGACATGACCTTACATGACACGACTACTCTAACCAATGAAGGTTGTGGATTCGCTTTTCCCATTCTTACGTAACTGTATATACAATATCGCACTTTGAGATTCATATTCCTCTAATTAATCGAGGTTACCACGTCTCACACTCTTTATGATTTTAATTATCTGGATGGATGTGAAATCAAGGGATCGCATTCCTTTATTGTAAAATTTTTCTCACAAAGATTTTATGTTCATTGCGATTCCAAGTTTTACGTTCTTTATAGGTTTTAGATCTTTCGGGGTTCTCCATGTGCAAGAAATTACATGAGGAATGTCTTGGAATTCATTAAATCAGTTGAGTTTTGTTCTTGTTTCCATTCTTGGCTTCTTTTAGCTCTCACTGGTCTTTGGTTCTCCTATTTTCAGTCCAGTCATTTAGTCCGAGGGTATTCCTCATCAATCTATCTCCTAGGCCCTAGCGGCAGGAAAGAATGGGTGGTATCCTAAGGGTATTGCACTAATCCGGTGTCGAGTCGTATCTTCGATCTCCGCTCCCTTTTCACAGCAAGGGACTTCGGTATCTCATTATTAACCTCTCCCTGCATCACACAGGTGTAGGGGTTGCTTCCCTTCTCGCCATACTCCTTCCTCATCTTCCTTGTTAGATTCACTGATGCAGCATGCGGGTTATTTCGTGTAAAGTGTGTTTTAGCCGACTGTTCCGTTTGTATAAAGAAAGCATACAGTTGTCACCTTTCGGAAACGCTTTTCAACCTTGCGATTGAGGTCCCTATAGGGTAACGCTTGAATCGAAGTCATGGATACTGCGTAGGGTAATGCTTTCCCTTGCATTGCCAACCTTGCGTCTTATCCAATATTATATCTTTTTCCTTGTTTGGGGTCATCGTTCCGGTGAAGTGTTTGGACTTCTCGGCTCAGGTCATTGCAACATAAATCTAATTCCTTATGATTTCTTTCTCGCCTTCCCTTTCGAATATTTTTATTATTCGCTACTCTCTTGTAACCCTTGATAACCCTGATATCCAATTCCTGCAATCGAGCCCGAAGGTCCCTTTCGAATCATTTGGGAACAGTGTCCACACAACTTATCTCTCCATCATTGGTACCTCACCGCCCATCGTTCATATCACATCACCGTATCTATTACATGTTTGGCACATTTTCCTTCTTGAATTCCCTCTTTTATGCTGTATTATCTTATTAGAATGCTGAGCTTCCTTAATTCTTACTAAGGGGGGTTTCATCATTCAATCCGCCATTTCTAACTGAGCGTCTCTTCGTGTATGTTCGATACTTATCGCTTCATCTTTTCCTACAAATTTCGTTGGATCTGTATGTAAGACTTTCACTTTTCTTGTGAGTCTTAAATGATAGCATCAACAACTGTATTCACTTCCTTAAGTGAGATTATTTTTCTAGGTCGAAATCTTTGGTTACTTTCAAACCATTATCCTACACGTGCCCACTCCTTATGAACAATTACTTGATGCCCTTGTGATCGGCATAGATCTCTAGCTTCTGCCCATAGAGGTAGCACTCCACGTCTCTAAAGTGAACGCACCGTGGGTAAACCCGATTCAGTACAAGGTAGTCCTGGTCATGCAGCTTTAACCATCTCGAAACGTAAGAGACCACTTTTCTCCTTGTATGGGTGCACATTCGAGGCCATCTCTTGATGCACTGTCCTGAACTATGTATAGTTTCTTGGGAGTTAGGTAATATCAATATCGGAGCGGAAACAAGTTCCGGTTAGAGTTCCTGAAGGCATCGATTCCTCTTTTCCGCTCTTGTAAGCTCTTCGTTCATTCGGGGGTTTAGGGTTCGGAACCCCTAACAACTCTCTAGAGTGCCCTGTCGAGCCTGGAAAACTTCTCACGTCCCTTACGGGTTTGGGCAGTTTTCCAATCCCTTGTACTTTTATTCTTCCAAGGTCCCCATATAGCTATCCCCTCGATACCCTGCAGTCCACAGTGAAATTCTACTCGGCCAGAATTCACACGGGGGTATCTTGGGGTATAACTTGCGCTTTCTTAAAGTTTGTGATGTTGTTTATAAGTACCCTTCATGCCACTCCTCTGCCTATGAGTATAGACTCTCATCCATAAAATCTCACATAATTCCTCTAGTAAAGGCCTACATGCCCGTTCATCCAGTCTATGAGTATAGCGAGGACAATTGTCACTTCAATGCCGTTAATCAAAAATCATAATGTCCTTGTATAAATTGAGATGTGGTTCCATGTAAATTTCTTGGCTCAGTGTTTAACTGAGGGTACCCCGGCCGAAGATCGGTCTTTGAAAATGCACTAATCCCTTGTAGTTAGTCCAGCAGGTTATCGACCTTAGAAAGCGGATACCTATGCTCAATTGTGACTCCACTTAGATCCCGAAGTTGACATATATCCTTATCTAAACCATTCCGAAGGACTCGCCTCATCGGCTCCTACCATACTTGTACTGGTCAAGGGCGAGCATGGGTTGTCGGATGGTCTTAGTCGCTCATGTCAATTATCTTAAAGCCATTTTTATTTTATTTTGTTTTGTTTTTAGTTTATTATTATTATTATTATCAATACTATTATACATATATGTCCTTTTTTTTTGTCGTGGTTTGTTTTTAGTGTCTTCTTTCTCTATTGTGATTGTATTCCCTTTAAGTAACTCAGTCAAATAATCTTTTGATAATATTATTTAGCTTTTTCCATCAGATTTCGGTATTGCCGGAAGTTCTTATACAAGCGAGTAACCATAAAGGAAAATATAATTTCAAGGAGCGTGAATAAGGAACTCTTAACTTCATACAACATAATATAGCTTTTCATTAAAACCTAGCTGGGGTACAAGGGCCCCTACATGGAAATCGATATTAGGTCATACTAATGCAAACATCATAACAAGCAACAACATAGGTAACGTCCAAAACATCGACTACTATGACCTATCTTTCAAGGTCGCGGTTACAAAATTCAGCTTGGACTTATGGGTCAATCATGGGTCTTGCCCCTTTCTCTAGGCGATCAATTCCACTCTTTGCACACTAGTCCTTGCCCTTTCTACCCTCAATCTCTTCAGGATGGATAACTTCCACACCTTTTGTCATCTACTCTTCTTCTTGGGGTTGGTAGCCAATTCCACTTAGTGGGGGTGGCTGAGCCATGTCGGTGGGTGGAGGTATCACTTCCCCATACTCCCACCAGAAGAAATGACTTTGAGCATTAGTAGAGCCAGTTAGTATGATCTCCCAACAGGTCATGGGCATACGCAAATAGGTATCCAATTGGGTTCCAGGTTTGGAAATCAGGAAAGGTCGGTCCCCCTTCGTTTGTCAACACAAAGGTAGCTTCCTATAACATGGGTTCTCTTAACTTATGAATGGCAATCCTTTCCACTGCATAGATTACTTCAAGCTCCGACCAACCTTTCTTCCTTATAGGGCAATACTCAACATTGGTCGCCACGCTATACCATTCAGTGTTCATCAACCCTCTTCTCCACAAATTGAACATCTCTCGGATTGACCTTGTAAGCCCCTAGATTTTTTGATAATATTAGCAAACTCTAAGAACCGGAAATTGAAAAGAAACCCTAAAGTTAACCTAGTTATGCGATTAGTCTAGTGAATCTAGATCCGGCAATCCCGTGTTCTTAAACCCTAGAAAACGAAATTGAGATAATTGTGGAAAATGGTTCGTAACAATATAGGAAAGCCTAAAAATATCAGATTCGAATTTTTCTAGTGTCTTTCGGATCCGATCGGGATCAGTTTTCGAAAACCGTGCTCGGAGCACCGGATAGCAAAAATATTCCGACAACCAATAGATTCGTAAAAATATAAGGTTTTCAAAAATATTAGTTTTTGAATTTTTCGGTAACTAAAAATAACATATATAGGCTTTTTACGCATATTTTCTTTACTACCGGTATTTTAATTGTCTAGTCTACTATTCATAGTACTTTTCTACTATTCATTACTATTCACCCATCTCTACTTTTTCTTACACTCTATTCTTACACTCTACCATACATATATCTTACAATTTACCTTCCACATACAACTTTAATCACATCACACTTTACATTACTTCTTTTAATACAAAACAAGCAAAAATAATTATTTCTCCCCCTACATGTACCAAAACCGGCGCCCGTATGCCCCCTCTTCCATCAATTTTATTTTCAATTTCAATTAAATTTAATCACACAAATTTCCACTCCAAAAATCTATAAATACCCCCTTCCTCTTCCATTCTTTCACACAACAAAAATTCATACTAAAACTCTCTCAAAATCACTCCACAAAATTCCTCTCCCAAAACCACTCTCAAGTCTTTTATTTTCTTTAGAAAACCAAGTCCCACATAATACAACAACCCATTCTTTTCTTCTTCAACAAACCCGTAAGCTTTAGGTAAAAGTTTCTCATATTCTCTCCTCATGTTCATATAACTCAATATGAGTTTAGTGTATGTTTCTTAGACTCAATGAGTTAAAGAAGCAACAATTTATTCATGTTTTGTTTTTGTTCATGTTCTTATTTTCTTTATGTTGCTATTATGTTGATATTATTATTGTTTGTAACCTAACTCATATAAGTATTATGTATATATATTTATTTAGAGCATATAAGCTCACTTGTTATTTATTTATTTTCAAGTCTTGCAATTTATTTACTTACTTGTTTTATGCAATATTAGACTAGTCTTTATAGTCTTAGACTTGTCCATATCAAGTCAAAACAATTTTATTTTTTTCTTTTCTTTTCTTTGAGGACTAGTCCATTCTTAGTCCCGGGATACCTTGATGAAGCTAAGGTTCCCAATACTTGACTTTACTTTTATGCTCTTACTTCATTTATGTTGTTTTTATATTTCTCATAGTCAAAAACTCTCATTCATACATGAATATGTTGTTATTGTCTCAATCATAATAGAAATGAGTTTTCTTAAAATAAGAATAAGAACTCTTTTTAAATATAAATTTTGTCACATAAGAAGTTATTTTCCTTAAAGGTTTGAAATTTATCTTAAACAAATATCCTTCTAAAGATAGTAACAATATATGGTTTTTACCAAGAAATACATAAAGTAAAGTTAATATAAATTCTCTTTTCAAAATAAGAAAGTTCTTTGGACTTAAAAAATGATTTCTTAGATTCAATTGTCAAAGTTTTCCACCAACACTAAAGTCTAAGATAAGTTTTTCAAAAATAATTTATAAGATGATTTCTTTTAAAAGTGGAACTAACCATAAAGTATTTAGAAAAATTTTGTTTTTCCAAAAACGCTAGAAATAAATTTATGGAAATCTTGAAAGATTAAAATAACTTTTTTCTGAAGGAATGGAGTTAAAAAGGAGGAAATACTCAATTATGATAACTTAGGAATTTTTCAAAAATAAAATTTTTTCAAGCCTTAAGCTTATCTCACTTTCAAGAATTTGTTTTACAAAACCATTGTTGAGACAACACCAAATTCATGCATATAGTATGAGATTATACATATATATATACATATATTCAAGGATTTTTCAATCATACTATATTATATATTTTTGTACAAAAGCCCTTGAGTGAAGTAAAGTTTGAAAACTCTAGTTTTGAAGTTTGGAAAAATTCGTATCAAATCTGTACGTACTATTCTGAGACCAAAATAATTTTTTGATGAAAATACTTAGAAATAGATAGATCTTTTCGAATAGGTAGAAATCGGTATATAATATGTGAAATTCCGAGTTAAAATGAGCAAGTTATGGCCATTTAAGTTGGGATTTCCATTCCATACGATTTACGAATTCTTTAGATAGAAGTATAGAACTTGAATAGATCTTGGATGAAATTCTCATGTTGGGTATTTCTTTTGTTTAGGTGTCGAGGATCATGATCTTGTTTCCCCAAGGATTATTTCGACTCCTAAGCGCTATGGACGAGTGAGTTTCCTTTACGCTTATGTATTCGCGCATGTGCTTGCAGAATAAAGCATAGATGTTAGGAAAAGATAAAATTGATATGCATGTGGGATATTATGGGAATTATGTATGTGATTCGTTGTTGTGCGATCAATTTAAAATAAGTATATCGGAACCCGATTTGTGATGATATAAATGTTCCCATGTATGTATTGTTATGTGTGCAATATTGTTTGATCGCTTTAAATGATTTAATGTCATATTGAAATCACCATATAATAAATTGCTCATGCATATCACTTAGAATATCATTTCGAAGTTTTGCTACTACTCATCGGCGTAGGACCGGAAAGGTAAGCTGCCTAGCTACATCTTGAGGGTTAGGACGTACGGGGATACGACCTCAAGGTGTAGCCGAGCCGGATCGATCGCTTTAGGCATGGAAGCCCGGGCTAGTATACGGTTCGTTGGAACCCCAAAACGCGCGCAAACTTGAGGAGGTTGTTCGGAACCCAGTTCAAAGCATTCCCTAACCACCGATGGAGGGTAAATCCATCATACATACGAAACCGATAGTAGTATGTAACATTTGATCATATGGTTGTGCATTTCATATGCTTGAATTAATAAACTTGATTGATTGCTATTCTAAATACTATTGCATAAGGAATGTCTCACTAGCTAGTCATGCTTATACTCCTATAGACTTTTGATATTGCAGGATTTCTTTTGCACCCGAGACCACCTTGATTTCCCGGGTAGAATCCTTATTTTTGAGAAGCTTTCGGAGGAATTCTATTTTGAAGTTATAGAGTAGATTTCTTCTAAAACATTCTAGCTTTAGTTATGATATATTCAGTAGAACCATGTTGTTTTATATATCAGGGGAATGCCCTTAGAAGTTGTAAGATTTATATTTTATGAAATATTTATGTGTTATTTTGTATGTTCCGCTGCCAACATCTTAAGATGCATTACTTCAACGGTCTCCCTTTGTTGTGAGTGTACGCCTTGTACGATGGAAGCTTTCGAGTGACTAAGGTAGCCATTTCATGAGCTTTAATATTGCGTACGGCGGGCTGTCACGTTTAGGTACCCGTTGGGGCGTGACAGACCTGGGATGACCCAACTGAGGCAAAATCTTCGCACAAGACTCTAATTCTCAAACGGTATTCAACCAAAGTTTCATCAGGTTGCTACGCATTATCCTTGCCGCTCGGCAGGCTTCACCAAGGTAAGCTATTCAAAAAGAAAAGGAATTAGATTTGTAAAACCCATTCTACTTACGTTATTCCTTTCTAGCTTTATTTATTCTCATCTTCCTTATCCTCTTAAGTCTATTGGTTAAAGTCATGATCGTGGATCCTTAACCATGCTCTGATACCAACTTAAACTGTCACGCCCCCAAAGTGTGCCCTACAGTGATAGTTCGCCAATACTCAACATTTAAACTCAAGTAAGACAACCTTAGTCTTTCCATGAATTTAAACATCGGTGTAAGGCTCACTCTCAACTTTATTAGATCATACTTTGCTTTGTAGTAGCTTAGGAGACATACATAGCAGCAAGAACGTAAATCATAACCGTCTTACAGAGAATTATTCTATTACATGAACTAGGGGGCATACCCCCGATAACAAAGCTACAAACTCTCAAGCCCACAAATTTCCTGTTCTCCTTTAAATGCCGGTTCGAGGAACAGGATTAGAGTCCGAAACTAATCTTTAGGC
>JAMXBD010004887.1:0-37294 GCA_024138025.1 Combretum micranthum
ATGGAAAAGGGCATGCAAATGTGGGAAACTATAGAAGAGCAAAGGTTAAAGAAACACTCGGTATCATTGACTGATGGAGCTCAGCTGCAAAAACTGGGATTAGATGGAGTCTTCAATGATGTCACAGCAGATGAAGCTACTGAATGGGCTGCTAATGTACGGTCACAGATAAATCTCCTGTGGGGGACCATGCTGTACGAGCGTTCCATTGTGGAGTACAAATTGGGTTTACCTGTTTGGCATGAATGTTTGGAGGTTGCAGTTGAGAAGTTTGAACATGCTGGAGCTTCACCAACAGATATAGCTGTTATGGTAAAAAACCACTGTTCAAATAATACTGCAATACAAGGTATGACCATGTTGAGTCTAGCACTAAAACAATCTAATTCTAAGTTTAACATTATCAATGACTGTTGAAATGTGTTTTAAATTATTGATGATAAAGAAGCTGACTATCCTATGGGTTATACCAGGACTAGGTTTTAAAATAGATGAGATTGTGCAAGCATGGAATGATATGTATGAGGCGAAGAGGTGGCAGAGTGGGGTTCCATCATTTAGGCTGGAACCGCTATTTCGACGACGAATTCCTGGACTCTATCATGCTTTGGAGCATGCTTGAAGTCTGTGTCTACCATGTGGGGTTCCTTTCTAAAGGACTTGGATAGCTTTTATATTGATTTGCCTATGGAATAGATAGTCTTGCTAGCTCAGGTGCGTGGGTGTTTTTTCTATGAACAATTATCATTATATTTGTTACTTGGTATTAGGTGTTTTTTTATGTCGATTTGGTGATACTGTTCTCTCAGGTTGCTTTTTAGTTCAATGTTCTAAAAGCTGAGATCATAGGGATTTCTTTGAGTAGACTCACTTAAGAAGGACAACATATATCTTTCGAGGCATACCCTCATTAATCCTTTTAAAGATTTATGCTTTGGAATCAGATATTCCAATTTTCGCAATTACAGTTTTCTTCAAGTTCCCTTTTGTTTTTATTCTTAATAAATAATTTTAAATTATTGGAATTTTACCTATTGATTCTAATATATTAACATCTTCACTTTGATGTCAAAGAACATCTCCAATGATTATGCTGGTGGATAAAGATTGATTTTTTTTTTTCCCCCTATAAGCTTATATGGTAGCTATCGCCTATCTGTGATAGACTTCCAAAGTAAATTGCATATACACTTAATTTTTTTCTGTATGTGTACTTAGCTCCTTTTATATGAAATTTATTGTTTAGACTCCAATTTCAGTAAAGTACATTTTTTTTCCTTCCACACAACCATTTTGGCCTTTAATAAATAATAGAAAGCGCCTTTTGTATTTCCTTAATTATTTTACCTGCTGGTAAAATAGGGTTCAAAAACGTATTTTTTATAAATTTAGGGATATAAGTGCTCGTTTTCAATGATAAAGAGCACAAGTGCACATAAAGCAAATATACGGGGATACATTTGCAATATACCAACTTTTCATGAGTTTGCTTGTCAATTTGTTCTGGTGTTAAAAATAAAAATAATCCTTGAAGTTGCACTTCATGTTTTAGAAAACCAATTGCATGCATCATATAGGATTCTTGCAGAGCCAGTCAAGTCTATTGGTAGTGGGATCACTACCCAGGACTGAAGCTAATGTCAGTAATTTTTTTATCTCCATCTAAGAATGCTATGATGTTGAGTCTTATGTCTGAAATCTGTGCACAATCTTTTATAGGTTCATTATTTCAGATTATAGCTAAGTAGTGGGTTTCAAAAGCCACATGATCCAGGGTCAATCTCATTAGTTAAGAGCAATGTGTTTGTGATGTGGGATCAAATTTGACTTTGAGGGGACTTCTTTTTAATGTAAAACCGGTAGTTAATGTAACTGTACATGAAAAATAGCTGGAGTAACACATGGAAATCATATCTTATCAAGGAGGAGAGTTGCACATTTTAGAGCCAGGCAGTCCTGGATCAATGAAGTAATACCACTGCTTGAACCTAATATCGGGACTTTTGTGATCCCATTGGCAGGACCATCTAGTCATTATTTGATATGATTATAGAAGATAATATAATAAGCGTTTTGACTATCAAAGATAAATTGGACAATCTTGCTGACAGATTGTAGAATAACTTGTTATGAAATTATTACTACTATTTACTTAATGCCTATATGGTTATGCAGTGATGCATGACAAACCTTTATATTATGAAAGCAGCAATGATATTCCAGAATAAACTTCTTTCATTTCATGATTTCCATTTCATCCACCTAAAATTTTCATATGTTGTTGTTTGGCTTTTTTGGTTGCAATGAGCTGTTATGAAACAATACCCTCATCTAGTATAGATTCATATAAAATCAAGCGCTTCTTATTTGGTATTACAGCCACTGATCCATTTTCAGAGATATAAGTATTTACTCAGGTTTTTCTGTCTGCAGGTTTTCATTGTTTGTGGCTCATCTTTGTCATTGGAGTTGGGGAAGCAAAGAATGGCCATTTTTATATTTGGTTTTTTAGTAGTAAGGAGAAAGTGAGATCTTTTCCCTTCTATTTATTGGGAGAAAGAAATGGAAAATTTCTCCTTTTGAGAGTCCACTCTACCATAATGGAGTAAAAAATTGGTCCTTTTGAGATTTTTGTAGTCTAAACTTAGCTTCAATTTGTAATTCTTTCTTAGTGGGTGTAATAATGTGTGTAGCATTAGTTGTCCAAAAAAAATCGGTGTCAGTATCCTTCTTTCTTGGAGTCCTTTGTTGTTGGAGTGTACACAACGTCTTGTGAGTCTGTATTTGCCTTTGTGTGTGTAATTTTGAAAGATATTGAGGGTTTGTTTTATGTCATAGTTTTAAGTTAGTCTATAACCGTCTCTGTTGTGATACTAACCCAAAGCCATCTTTGATGGAACGGCAGGTTTCATTATTTTTGGAGTGAATTGCAATGGCATCCATTTATGCGTGTTTCATGTGTCTCTGGATCCTTGTTTATGGAGGCTATGATCATTTTGCCTTTGTTATTTTTTCTGCTTGGTATCTTTTATTAGTTTATCTATAGTGGAAATTAGTAAACTAGGGTACATTTTTAGAAAAGATTTATCCATCTAAGAGTTTGAAATATTTTAAAATTGCATGGATCCATTTCGTTTTATGAAGTCTCTACTTGAATCTTCTAAAATCTAAATTTATTGGTTAAATAGAATTGTACGGACACTTTGCTTTTTCAAAAGTCGGCATCTACATCCCCTAAAACTATTTGCCATACAATTTACTCAAACTTGGAAGTGGAGGTGTTGGAGACAATAGCACGAGTATGATCATGTTAGTATGTTTTTGCATTTGTGGCCAAATTTTGATAGGATCAACAAGAAAAATTCACTATTCTGGAATAGATTCATATGGTCTAAATTAAGCTGGGTCTAGTCTACTAACAAGTATTTGAATAATGGAAATGCTTTTGAACTGGAATTCTTGAGGATATATTCCCAAGACTGTCCTGGGTGGCAAAGGATATGCGGAAACCTCTTGGGATGGGTTTGGAGCAGCCAGTTAAGGGTTAGGTCTGAGCAGCTGTAAAAGGGCACAATTTGGTAAGATAGAGACGGCTCCTCTTTTAGCATATGAATTGTGCCGGACTCCCGTGGAGCAAAACTAAAAACTTAAAGCCAAATGATTCCGGTTGTCACTCCAAAATTATTGAGAGTATCCCAAATATTATTAACCTTATTTAGGATTTTCAGATCCTGTATTGATATATCAAGGAATTCTTTTTCTTAAGGATTTTTTCATTTTATCGCTAAGTTTTTCAAAAGAGCTCTTAGTATTTATTTATATTATTTATAAAACTTATAATACAATAATTTATATAAAAATAATAAAATAAAAAAAAGTCAAGATATTTATCAGAAGACCTAAAAAGGTACAAAATTTTATCCAATACATAAGGCCTTAAAATTGAGGATTTACATTTGGGTTAGAATCAAGGATTGAGATGATCTAATAGAGATTCCAAAAAGTCTTCTTTGCAATCGCTGAGGATTTGAATTGTGGTTGTGAACATCAAGAGTATCAAAACAAAAATTTAGAGAAGGGAGATAAATTCTTTTCACTAAATAAAGAACATGGTTCGTGCTTTGTTTTTGACTGTGAAAGGGCTATGAATTATTTATAATTATGATTTATTTGGGCTCGACTCATGCTTTAGGTCATAGAGTAAGTTTGGTTCCTCAATTGGAATGGGTTGGAGAGATTTGAGTTGGTAAGCTTGGAATAGATATTGTTGGATATGTTTGTTGACCTCTTTCAGATAGACTTATACACATAGGAAGATTACTATTGGCTCATTCAAGATAAATATGAATTGAGTTTGCTCAATTTATTCGCCAATCATTAAGAAGATCTTATAGGTATCATCCATGCTAAGTACCTATAAATATTTAGCCACTTCTTCTCGTTTTCAACTTTTAGGAAGAGAAGATAAACAACATTACATAGGGGAAGCTTTAATTGAATACCCCAAACCCGCACCTAGTTAATTTAGAAATGGTTTAATTGAATAATATAATAGATAGTTAATTTTGAACATAGTTAGATAGTTTAATTAAATAAGATCAGTAGATAATAAAGAAAGAAATAGATAATTTGATCTAATTAAATTAGTAAATAGGTCAAATTGAGATTTGAGAATTAAAATATTCTTATTTTAAATCCTCTTTATGTCTCAATGACTTTTCTTTATGAATTAAAACATTTCATTTTCTTCAAATTCTTCATTGAGACTCATTTTTCTTCAATTTTAATTCCGAAATCTCAAAACAAATATTTTAAAAATTTTGCAAACTCCTTAACCCTTAAACTCTAGCTATCTTTCATTTTGTAAAATCTTTATAAATTTTAAAGTCAATTACTTGCTTAAAAATATCAGTTTTAGACCAAAACCCAAAGTAAATATCTGATTTTCATAAATTAAACTTTTGAATTGTATTTTTATATCAAGCTATAAATTTTTAATTTGTATGTTCTCAAATTATTTTCTAATTAGTTTGATACTAAAGATAATGATATGACAAGTTTAAATCAAAATATTTATCTATAAATATCCTTAATTATTTTTTTCCTTATCCCTTTTTTTTACTTTTTCCTCTTTCTCTTGGGTGCCTTCCCATTCCTTCCTTGTTCTTCTTCTTCTTCTTCTTTTCTGTTTTTCTCTCTTTCTCTCTTTCATTCTTACGTTTCTTGCTCCTTCTTCTCCAAAACCCAAAATCTTGAATCTCAAATCCAACAAGACCTTCGTAGAAAATGAAGATGGGAAATAAGATCAAAGATGAAGATCATGCATAAAATAGTCTTAAGAGCTAAAGAAAAGTGGTATTAATGGAGTTTTGGAAGTTTGAGCTTTTCCTAAAACAAGTAAGTTAGTTGTTTACCTTGATTTATTTGTTATTTATGAATGATATTTATGAATTGATGTAACATATGAGTTGGGTTTGTGACAAAACTTGTAATCAAAAGAGATTTGAGCATGAAACTAAGAATTCAATTGTTTATGTATGTTGGAGGAAGGGTTTGATGATGTGTTTGGAGATGTTTTGATGAAGTGGATTGAGTATAAAAGTTTTAGAAGTTATGAATATAAGTTATATGTTGTATTTATGATGTTATAATGGAAGTATGACGTGTAAAAATTGATAAAATGATGTAAAAAAAAAAAGAAAAGGATTTTTGTGATAGGGGAAACAGAGTACACTACTAGTGCATATCTACTCGTGACTCTACAGTAGCAAAACTCTATATACACTATTGATGTACACGAGTCATGAATATTCCCCTACAACAATACTGTTTGGTAAATTGATCATAACTTTTTTATCCAAACTTGAATTGAGATGATTCAAAATGCTTTGGAAAGCTTAAAAAGAGATCTACAACTTTTATGTTTTAAGTTTTTGCAAATTCTAAAAGTATCAAGACCTAAATTTTGATTGATTCTAATTGCTACATTTTTTTAAACAAAGTTAAAAACCTATGTTTACTTGTTAAATGTGTGTGATTAAGTATAAAATAAACTTAGCTAATAAATCTAGGTTCAACTTGGCTAAATGGACTTGAATGAACTAAAATGAATTAGATTGACTAAGTTTAATCAAATTTTCTAAGATTAAGTTAATATAAACTTAAGTTAATATGAATCTTAGATATAATAGTTTAACTTGACTAAATAGACTCTGGTAGGATAAAATAAATTAGATTAATTAAGTTTAATCAAAGTAACTTAGTGATTGGATTAATTTAGTAACTTTAATTAATTTGGTTAGAATTAAGTTAAAATAGGTTTAATAACTAATAATTGGATTATAATGATATGTTAGGATAAACCAAGAATTATATAGGGAATATGTTATTTCAAATATGTGTTTGCTTAAGAAATGAATGTTTTTGTATATGAATGCTTTGTAGATGCTTTTCTAATAAAATACTATGATCAAAGTGAAAAGAGATACTTTGATAAACAAATGAGAAATGTCCGTATTTTGATGTGACGATCTTTGTAACCATAGTGGGGTTCCTATTAGCTATCTCATTGAATAGGGTTTTAATAAAAGTTTGATATAAGTGGATAATGAGCATAATTTCCTATATGAGTTTAATTCTCGAATCTATAGACATGGATACTTGATTTATCTTTTGAGATGGATTCTGAAACACTCTCTAAGTGATGGTTGTGCGCATACCATTGAATTCGGTGGCAACCTTGTTCGAGTGAACATCGTAGTTTAGGTGCTTGGGCCACCCCTGTCATGATGCAATGACATTTGTAGGTAGCTCGGCGGATAGCTGATGAGACAAATGGTATCGATGTAACGTCTATCTTGATCGATAAGAAGTAATATATCGAGGTTCATGTTTATGTGATAGGCTGAGCCTTTTTATATTATAAACGAAGATGGGTAGAGTGCGTGTAACAGCTATGAACCCTAGATGAAGCTTCTATTTCTTTTTGATTATATCATCTAGGAGATATATGTATTTGGGCTGCTTATATCAACTCGTTAAGCATTATGTGGTTGCTCAAGATCCCCAGATTCTCAGTGGCTTGTTTCAGAGTGTGAGTGCTCTGATGTTGTTTGTTTCACTTTAATTTAAAGATAATAAACTGTTGTTGTTGCATTGCATTAGTTTAAGCTCATGTGGCATCTTGTGTGTATTTGTATTATTGTATACTGAGTTTTGACTCATTATTGTCGTTGTTGGTCTTTTTCTAGGTGTTGTGTTAATGAATGGATGATGTTGATGATGATTTGCACGATGATGATATTTGGCTTGGTTTCGGGGTGCCTTTGGAGAATCTCTAGTTGATAAAGGGAGTGGATTAGGATTGTTGGCTGGTTTTGTTTTTTTTTTTTTTTTTTTTCTATTTATTTAAAGGACTGGATTTACATTTTAAGTTGTAATATTCTTTTAAGGGGCTTGATAAAGCCCATGTTTTGTCAAAGAAGTTTTTAAAGCTTTGTATTCCATCATTGAAAGGTATAGGAGATACCTGATGGTATTAGTTTGTTTTAAAGCTTTAACTACTCAAGAGTGAGTAATATATGATGTCGTTTTTGTAAAATGTTGATCTACTCATTAGCGTAGATTGTGAAATGTCCTTGTAAAGTTTATTTTGTAAATTCTAGATCTAGTTGTTTTGAGAATCTAATTACAGGATTTAATAATTTAAAATCGAGTAGCAAATGTTCACAATAAATATATCTTTTTGAGAAAGCCTGTGCGTGTAATATAATATTTAGGGTATTACACCTGGCGATAATTGTCTTAAAGAAATTTTAGAGTACTACATTGATCGCAAAGATAAAATTAGAAACTTAAGTGATTACCACTATAATTTCTCAAAAACTACAAGGTTAATGCGTAAGGTCTACTTAAACTTCCTTACATGTCACTTGTACATTTTTTTTTTGGTCAAATTGTCACCTATACATTTGAGATATATAGTGCATGTTTATCCTCCCAGTGATTTTTTTCAAGCCATCCCATTATCATGTGTCATCTCCACATCAACACTTTGAAATCATGTGTGAGATATAAAATTCATATGACATGTGTATGCCACCTTAGAAGAACCATAATAAATGTATTGTTATCTGTCGATATCTGTCATTCCAAGATTTCCAACTCCACTTTATCAGATCAGCCACCCATTTTTCCAAGGTGTTTCCCATCTTTTAGGAAGTGTCTCAAGCTGACTCTCAAGTTGAATGCATGAAGGGGGGAAAAAAAAAGGTTCATATAATAGAACCCGTAAATTTAGGGGAAGAGTAAAGACCCATTTATTTTTGGCAATACCTCCATTGAGGATGTAGGTCATAGGAGAATAGAACCACATGCAATCCTGTAATACTATTTAACACACCTGTTGCCAACGATAGGTGGTCTGGTGATTTTTTTTTGTTGGCTTATGAGAACTTGTTTCTGATGATTTTGAGCATGTAACCAAAAGAGAAAAATTTTCAGTCAAAAGAATACATATGACAACACAATGCCAATGCTACCTTCTAGGAACAGATCGTTTGTTTGATTAACAGTCCTAACATGCTGTCACAGGATTGGCAACCATTATGTGCATATTTGCCAATTTCACAAAACAGGATATCCTTGTTTATTGCGTATACTAGCCAAAGTACTTGACAAGCAAAGCAAAAAAAAAAAAAATCCATCATAAAGTGATCCCATTTGACAAAATATAACTGGCCTTACAAAGAAGTTCAGCACAATTCAATAGTTGCCATAGTCAAATCCATGAATGAGGTTATGGAGTACAAGAGATGGAGTAGTTTTACATCTGCATAATATATCCATATAGGAGAGACACTTCTCTTTAGCTCCAAAGATAGATGGCCTTTAGGCTTTTATTTGGTAACCAGAACCCCTAGGATCAACAGCTCTCACTGAGCTGCACAACTCCTGCAAAAGGAATGCGCTTATTAGAAATTAATAAGAGAATTATAAAGTTATTCATAGCTGAGAGAACAAGACTATTGAAACACTCTCAATGTCTCAAGCTACCAAAACATAAAAATCAACTGAGAAAGAACTTACAATGAAATGAACTAATTCAATGTCATGAGCAAAGTAAAGGAACATTTCTATGTAGAAATGAAGTTCAAACATAAACACCAACTCACTAGATTAAAGAAAAGAAGATGAAAAGATTCCATTTTAGGAACTGACTCATGGCTCTAAATATTGACATTATTCAGACAAGAACCCTATTATGAGAATGACAGACCATATAAGGTATGCAGAAAGTTGCATATAATAAAAGAATATTAATGAAAATAACCAATACTTGTTGGTCATTACCAACAACAGAATTGAGAGAACTAAACAACTTTGCAGTTAAAAATCAAAGGAAGTGAAACTGTGCAGACACAGCAATATCGTTGAGAAAAGAGCTCAAATAACTGCACACTGCAACCTAAATAATTCGCAGCATTTGGGAACGAGAAAATCAAAATAGTCAGCAATCGCATCAAGTGCACACATATAACTGGGATAATAGTAAGGCTTGGCAATATGATTAAAGTGATTGCCACTTAAAGCAATGCATTTTCTCTGGGACAAGCATATCCTTCCATTTATCTTAGCTATTACTGTGCATGACATGTACTGAGACTCGAAACATGGAGAAAATGCACATCATCTATTTTAATGGATTATTCAGCACACAGATCAGTTGTCCTAGATCAAGAATTTCAACCACCTAAGAATTCAACCAAAATGCCCCAGGATCATAAAAGGTATTAAGATGCTACAAATTTCATGTTAGAAACTTTGGACACAACTAATTTCGTTCACAGATTATACATTACAAATAAACTAACTTCATTTGCTTGATCTTCTTAAAATAAGACAGTCCGACAGCTTCAACATTGATAAGCAACATTGTTTCTTATGAAAATACCACACCTACAATCAATGGAATGAAGTTCTAGTGTCAATTATGCATCAGAAGGGAAAGGCAAGTACAAAAAACAATATTCCAGGGAATTCCTGAACCCGACTAAACATAGCTTGCAACAGAAAAAGAAACATAGAACAATAACTCAATCAATTATATGGGTTAAGAAGAATAACTCACTTATGGCAACTTCCCAGACCGAAAAATCGCAAACTTGGACTTCTCCGAATACTTATAATCAATCCCATTCTCCTTCAAAAACTCCTCCAACAGTCCCTTAACTCTATCAGGCTCTTCACTCTCACACTCAATCTCATAACAACACCCGAAATCGTAACTTGTCTCATCGACCTCCAATTTCAAACCTTGCCACTCATAAACATCCCTCACATTCCTAAACCCACCTAACCCTACAAATTCCGCAACCCCAAATTCCTCCTTACACCTCCTCAAAATTCTAGACTCTGCCAAGGACCCTAATTTTCCTGCCTCCGCGATGCAATCCTTTGCAAACGCCACGGAAGCAGGGGACGGTAGCTCCTCCTCATCCTCCTCCACGCGGCTAATTCCGTTAACTAATACGGAATTGGCCTTGAGAGTGATGGCACATCGAGTGTAGTTTTCAGTGAAGCGGAGGCGGAGAACGGCGCGGCGGGAGGAGAGTTCCTTGCCGGTGCCGTCGAAGAAGAGGTTGTGCTGGTGGTGGGTATGGAGGTGGTGGGGGGAGAGGAGGGACTTGACGCGGCTGTGGGAGGAGGCGTCCGAGAGACGAAGCTTTACTTCGACTTCCATCGGGGTTAGGGTTAGGGTTTTGGGGGTGGTTAGAGGCCGATGCGGTGGGATTTCGAGGTGGGGTTGGAGGTGGAGCGGTCCAAGTGGTGGAGGAGAGAAGAGGCAGCAGTGGTGGAAGTGTTGGGGGCGGTTGTTGTGGCGGCGCGTTTACGATCTTCTTCGAGTTCTTCTTTGTCTTCGAGTTTAAGTTCGATTTTGGTTGGTTTTCTTCGGAGCATCTTTTCGCTTCAATTTGCGAATGGGATGCGCAACATTTGAATATTCGTGTTGTTAGCTTGAAGCCTTGAATGAGGAGAAGGACTATAAAATGAAATATAGCAGATTAGACAAATGGAAATTAAAGTAATGATTACTTATAAGATTTAATTAAGTATTAAATTTATCAAGTTGAAAATACAGATAAATATCATATTTATTTAGGGTGATTACCTATTTCATTCCTTCATCCTTTTGCTTGAAGTTGCTACTACAATATTTGGTTGTATTTATGAACACCAAAGAGCAATAATTTTTTTGTTTTTGATACCAAATAGCAATATCAATTAAATTATTATTACATAAAATAATGAATAATAATTTATCTTTTTATTTTATGATTTTTTATTCAAACAAAAATTGCTATTTATTCATTTATTTTACTATTTTTTTCATAACTACTCCTTTGAAAATTATATATTAGTGGACTTATATTTATCTATAATAAATACCATAAATATTTTACTTTTATAATAGAAGCATAATAGATGTTTCACTATTATTTCGACATAATTCCTTATTTTTTAACTACATAAACTATTTATTGTAATAATTATGTAATAACTATTACATCTCTATTATATTATTAATAAATTACAATTTAATCCTCTTCTTATTCCTCATGTTGAAGTGAATAAGCCAAAAAGTTTAGGTAGCCTTATGATTGCTTCTAAATCCCAAGGGAAAGAAAGAACTAAACTACTTGGTATATTTAAGTGCACTTGGATTGTCACCATGTGCTTACCCATTAGATTCCATTGTGAGCTATCTTCTACATCACATCAACTTGACATAACCTTAATGGGTAGAGTACATGCCTTAACACCTTAATCTTTTATAGTTTTGTGATTATCATCGCTACATGTTAGTCTTGGAAAACACACATGTAATTAAGAACTTTAACAAGTGGATTAACATGTTAGGTGGGATGGCTAGAATGAAAGGAGGGTCAATGCACTTTATGCTTAATGAAAAGCCCCAAGGGGTTTATAATGATGATGATGAGTTACTCTCTTTGATGATCTTTTGTCAATCATAGTTTAAATTTATAAAACCTGTTCTTAGATTGACTACAAGAAGCAATAGGCAGAGTACCTATCAGACCATAGTATAGAGTTAAGATCGAGGTCGTCCACGAGGAAGAATAACTACTAGTAATTACTTCTTTTCCACTATCTAGCAGTCCAAAAGAGATGATTGTTAAACACTATCAACTAAAGAAGCTACTAAACTAATGAAAGTCAACAAACAAGATCACTACAAATAGTAAGCAAGGATTACAATAAGAACAAATACAACCTAGATCTTGTCCTTCATCTAGTCTCATCATGTGAATCATAGAATACTAAAGATTATCCGAATTAGGCTCTTACACCATTGAGTTGCTTATACAAATCGACTGTCCTCTCGAATCTATCAATTTATCTAATCTCAGATCAATTAATTAGGATCTCTCCTCAATTAATGAAACCCAAAATCGCATTAAGCACATGAACCCATTGAGAACAAAGAATTACGAAAGATCCTTACTATTCTATCTCTAGAATTACAATCAAATATCATCAAATTACATAGATCTATTCATGAAAGCAATTTCTCAATTGACTTAGATAAAAATCAGACATAAATTTGCATTCCGAATGTACAAGTCAAAGAAAATAAGAAAGAGCATGCAATTTGAACATAAGAACATCAATTGGATTGCATTAGGAGTAGATCCTCAAAAGATGATGAACTTAGAATTCAAACAAGATGTAGATCTACGATCTATTCTTCCATAATGATATCAGAAGATAAATGAAATTCAAAAGAAATATTTGAATTCATGATTACAACCTTTAGAAAATGAAGTTCAATTGTGATGAATTTCGATCTACAATTTGGATTCAACCTTGACTTGTTGTTCTTCATGATTTGCTCCAGAAAAACCTCTAAAAAAAACCACTCAGAAAAAGAATCCGATCAAAAACAACCCATAGCTCAAAATTAAAACGTTCTATTTATATGCAGGTCTTCAAAAATCAGAGCTAAAAGAAATAAACAGGGGCACGTGATCGGCCACACCCTTCATCACGCCTTGTAGCAATGGGCATTGGAGGTACTGATCTTGGAAAAGGCCATCACCATGCCCCGTATCAATGGGCGTGGTGGGTACTGGATGTTTTAGGATGAAAACTGACCTGATTCGCCCCTTACCACGGGGCGTGGTAGGGGCTGTGGTGGCTTCTGGCCTACAATCTGATCCATATGGCCTTCACTATGGGGCATGGTGGCTACCGGTGCTACGCAACTTCAATACTACCCTTACCACGGGTCGTGTTGAGTAGTAAGTTTGCATAATTCTTATTTTCCTTGTCAATTTTGCTTGATTTGATCTTGTTTGTTTCGTTGTTGTTTAAAATTGACAAATTAAATAACTAAGCCATTTCTAGATGATTTTTACTTAGAATACCAACTAAATGAGCCCAAAATCATCTTAGAAATAAGGGTGTTGCGGCATTTATCACTCTTCTTGATAATTTTATGATAATATCGTTTATTTATTTTCCATGAACCATCAGTTGTGCGTTCTTTTGTTTCAAAGTTCGACTTTTGATGCTTGTCATCAAGTTAAGGTATCACTTTGGTAGTTTTAACCTTTAATCTTGTTGTTGCAGGTGCTAAATCATTGATAGAGTTGGGGAGGGGGAGCATCGTAGACCTATAAACACAGAAACTTAGTTAGTGATGTGCCAGGAGTTGTTCAGTGTAGTTATTTTAATGTTTAAGTGAGTTCTGGGTTCTTGAGAGTGTTAAGAAGGAGAATAATTCGAATAACACTAAAGTTTAGAAAAATTAGATCCCTTTACCTCTCATCTGAAAGTTCTTTATATGAGTTGGCCATAACGGAATTTATGAGACCTTAGAATATCTTTATTCCACATGGTGGATTCTCCTAATCGAATAGTTGGCCTAATCCGTGCAGCACAATAATGTCAGTGTAAAACGCGAGTGTACCAAGACTGGAGTACGAATGTGTTAGGTATAGAGGGCGGTCAGATGACGTGAATTGCTAGGGAGATACAAATGCTAGGTCGTTATAGGCCCCCTTTGAGGTTAGGGTCTCGACCAACTACGTCTCATTGCCATGGGCCTCCATTTAAGGAGTTGTGACCGAAGTCAGGAGCTTTGGCTATGTGAGGGAGCCAAAAGTCATTATGGAGTTTGGTCACGAGGTTTGGAGTATCACTTTTCCCTTGTGGCTATTGTGAGCTAGGCCTCCTTAAGGTTGTTAATGAGCTTGGGAACCTTAGAAGAAAACTCAAGAGAGAGAGTGAATATAGTTTTAAAGCTAATTTATCCCCTTTTGAATTCTACTACCTAAATAATGCAATTTAACGAGTCAATAACAATAATAAGTAAATTGAAACAAATTAAAGAGATATGGAATAATAAAACAACTTATAATATAACATGGAGTTTAGTCTACCCCCTAGTCTCCATGGTCTTACAAATGTCTCTCAATAGAGGATTTCAAACCACACTATATTCAAATCAAACCAATGCTCTTAAGGAGCTATAACAAGCACAAAACAACAAATATCACTTAAGTTATGTCTTTTACAAGAATCGCTGTAACACACTAGGCACAACTTATTCACTCACAAAACCGCACTTAATAACCTAGAGTAGTGCCTTACACGGATTAGCGAACAAGGCTCTTAATAGCACTAATTACTCTTTCTTACAAACAAATAACAAACAAAGTATAAAGAGGATTAAGAGATTTAATACAAGTGTTTATAAGTAATTAATGAGCTTTTCTTGATATCTCGAATCTGCTTAAACCCAATTATCCCTATTTATAAGCTTTCACAAAAACTAATCGTTGCCTCTTTTTTTTTGTCCCTCCTTTGTCAAAGTACTAAATGCTTCAACGGCTAGTTTTTAATCAACTAGCATCTAGATGACATTGGCTACCGCGGTCTCCTGCAAACATAAGCACAAAGAGTTTTGAACCCAGGTAGCATCTAAATGCTATACCTTGATATACAGACGCTAGCTGCAATTTACATGACCATACTTCTGGTCATGCTAACATCCGAACTCCATGTCATTAGGTAGATTTAGTCTTCGAATGCTAACCGTTGTGTAGTTACGTCCTGTAGCAATATAAGCATACACAAATATAGCACATATGTTTGCACAAAGAAAGCTTATCATATTGCACACAGGCTTTACTAATTAAGTGTAACTCAGTACTAATAAGTGAATAATTGTACAATACATTTCATCATCATAAATCACATTAAATCCATGAATTTAATGAACCCATGTTCTTTGTTAGCAAGTATTAGACTTTGTGCGTGTAAGCATTATCCATACTCCCCCAATATTAACCATGTGAAAAATCATTACATGTGTTATAAGTGGCATTACACTATATTGTTCATAGGAATGCATAGCATCCTATTTAGCCTGGGAAATGGACAAATGACAACTTATAAAATAGGAAACTAATTCTCCTTTAGAAAACTAACCCCTACTATTATATATAAAGTCCTCTTGCTCTTCATAAATCTTTCCAATATGATTTGTCTTTATTAGTGATAGAATCTCTTTAAGTATATACAAATGTTTTATAAATAGGGATAATATCATAAATAGTACCTGAACTTTGGAAAAATATGCAATTTGGTATCTAAACTTTAAAAATAATCAATTTATTACCTGAAGTTTAAAATTAATCAATTTAGTACCTGAAAAACTTTGAAATCGATTAATGCAATTCTTAAAAGAACTTGATGGAGGTACTGTTAGCATACATAAAAAGTTCTTTTAAGTACTAAATTTATTAATTTCAAAGTTTAGATACTAAATTGATCAATTTCAAATTTCAAGTTCCTAATTGTATATTTTATCCAAGTTTAGATATCATTTGTGACATTAACCATTATAAATAATATAATGTTTTGATGACAATAGAAGGTTTAAAGAATAATCACATGCTTATATAATAATCTTAACAATGTGCTTGAGTTTATGTTGTTTAAGAGGCACATGTATGTCTTAGATGATAGATTAGAAAGAACAACTTTCCATTTTTGGAGCAATGAACTATATTTAAGACTTAGCTCCATGAATTGAATATAATTGGATTTTATATTTGATTGTTCCATTAATGAGTAGGATATAAATCCGATGGGGGCATACTTTAATTTTCATGAGTTTATCATATGGTTTTATGGGTGAAAAATAAAAATATTTGAAGTATAAATGTTGTTTATGGAAATTTCCAGGTGATACCTTTTTCTTTGTAATTAAGAGACGTGATGCACAAGTTTTATGAAGATAAATCATGCTAGAAGATTGAAGAAAGAACAAGAAGATCATGTTAGCATATTGAATCTTGCAAATAAGGAAAGAAATCTTTAAATCTTAGAACGAATTCACATCTAAATCACTCTTTATCTTACTCAATGTAGCAAGTATTCGCTGGAATCTTCAAGTGCAACTTAGAATCTCATAAATTGTATCTCCGATGTCTTTTTTTTTAAGTAAATTAAGGAAGAATTCAAATTAAATATGTCAAAGAATGATGAAGATAAAGACACAAACAGTTGGAAAAAAATTTCTTACCCAAATTACACAAGGAAGACCGTTATATGATGAATTATAAATTGAAGGCACTTTTTAAGAGCAAAAGAATGAAACTTTATTGAGAAAAAGTATTGATAAGTTTACAAAATTCATGACAAACTTTGAGCACTGATATGAGCAATTCAATCTTGTGAAACTTTATTTTGATCTTTATACTAAAAAGTGACGAACTTTATTTTTTTTTTTCCCTCTAGGCTAAGATACTTTTACTTGTATTCTTTGTGGTAGTAACATAAGTGACAAAGGACACTAGTAGAAGCGAAAGCTAGCTTAGGTAAGAGCTAAGATGGGCAGTGTGGGTTGTTGTAATTGCTGAGGACTCAAGACTCTTTGTACTTCTTCATTGATTTGATTGGATCTAGTAAAATAAGCTAGTAAAGACAACCAAGACCTTAACGTGAAGCAAGAAAAATTGATTGATGTACAAGGCAGAACCACTATAGATTAACAAGTATTATTCTCTCTCTCTCTCTCTCTCTATTTATTCCATTTTTTTCTACAATTAACTTTGATATTGAATATGAAATAATCAACTTAAAGAATTTCGGATTAATAACGTTTTGAGAAAGAGATATTAAGTAAACAAACTTGACTATATCACAAGTTAAGATAACAAGTTTTTTTTCTTTTTTTTTTTTTTTTGTAAAGAGTTTTCAACAAACATTTTAAACATTGTTTTAGAACCTGTTTTGAAAATAAGTTTATAGTTAGAATTTGCAAAAAAATTTTTGGAAGTAACCAATTCACCCTCCGCTTGGTTACTTAATTTACAGGACCAATAGTCTTTTATGATATGGAGAAGAGGAAAAAAGGAAAAAAATAAAACCACAAGTCAGACTTGAACCCTTCTCCTTATTTGCAAGTTCTTAAACCAAGTTCCCTCACTTTCACATTAAAAATTGCTTTTGTTATAATAATTAAATAACAACTAATTTTTTGATTATGTAGATAACTACAAATCTCAAACTCTTGGTTTAAAAGTTCTTGTAAGAATCAAAACCCTAAAACAAAAAAACATGATCAAATTCATTGAATCATGTCATATGATTTGAAGATGATTTAACAATTGAGAATGTATTGTGAATTAGACTTTTAGAGGGTTCATAGTATAACTAATCAAGAACCAAAAATGAATTTTAACCTAGCATATGTAGAATAAACAATTAAGAGTAAGAGACTTTCAATAATAATCAATGCTAGAATGATGGAGGATTTAGGAAAATGTAACTTAAAAAATAATCTAAATACATGTATTTAGCAACAACTAGCTCATAGATTCAACCTAAATTAGAAGATCTAGTTCAATTATGAAAAGAAAATCTAACTATGAATAGAAAAAAACTCCCTCCAATTAGTTGGTCAACCAACTTAAAGTAAGTCAACAATCTTATTCAACCATCCTATAAGGTTGATTGGCTCACTCAATTACCCTAAAGTAGGCTTATTGCCTTGTCAACTACCCCATGCAATCGCCATAAGGTTGGTTTATCGCTTTTTCAACTACCCCATGCAATTACCCTACAAACTATCTATGTAGTCGCTACTTTCCTTTAATCTAGTTGCTTAAATCGTTGACCAATTTAGTATACTAAAAGGAACCTATGCTACACTTTCAAAAATGGCTCTCTTAATATATGTTGATATATAGATCCATACATTCGAAACTGAATTATCGCAGGTGCGTAATAAATTTATACTTTTAAACAAGACTTTCTTCAATGCATTATATTTTTAAATTTTGATCATCTTTGGTGTATTTACAAATTCACACTTTCAAAGAAAAGACATTAAAGGTTTACACTTGAAAAAAAAAAAACTCCATAAGCCTAGTCTAAATGGCTTAATGTGTTTAACTTAATCAATTATATCAAGCGCATAACACTTAAAATTTTTTTATTTATAAGTGTTGATACGTTCTTATTGAATTGTCCTGTCTAATCTATTTTGATCTTTACAAGTTGTCCATTATATAGCTTCGTCTACAATGTTCAATTTTTTTGAGGAAACAATAGTTGGATTAAATGTGTTTGTCTCATTGTGATATTGTTGAGTTAAGATATTCATGTTTATCATACGATCTTCTTCAAAATATATAACTTTTACTCCCCTTGAATATCTACATCAATCTTGGATTTGCTACCATTTGTTTCTTTTTACTATTGCTTGGAAAATTTTCTTCATGAGTTTTGAGTAAAGGTAACTTAATAAGATACATTATTAAAATATGTACAATTAGTAGTACTAGACCTTACTTGTGTTGAAAATATATCCACTCAGCAAGGCTTGTTTAAATACATGCGCACATGCATATTGCAGAAGTGGAAGCTATGAGGTGGGTTTTTAAATCAATTTTAAGCACATTTAACCAACCATTATCTCTTTAACCAATTTACACACGATTAAAATATTAATAATAAAGAGATAAGGGAATGAGAAGATAACACCACATTTAACGTGAAGTTTGGCCCACCCCCTAGTCTCTATAGTCCATAACTTGCCCATTCAAAGAAGACTTCAAACATTTCATTCATCACAAAACCAATTGCCTTAATAAAGAGGACTTCACACTTGCCTCGACACGAGGACTTCACTCAATTGCCTTCACATACATGGGCCTTCACATAGGTACCTCAACACATGAGAACTTTACTAAAACACTCAATTAAAACATGTGAATAGTACTTTACAATGTTATCTCACTAATCTCACGAATGATACTATTAAACACAAACCAAGAGAGTATTATGATATAATCTCTATAAGTTAAGCTTTACTCTCTTGCTAAAAAAAAATACCCCAAAACTATATATATTAGTTTTAAAAACATAGCCATTCACCCTAAAAGAACCTCCAACGGTTAAATTCAAAGGTCTGTAACGACTATATTTTAAACCGTTGTACCTTAACTCTTGTTACGCCTCAAACTTGTCACCTCAAATTTACCCCTCGACCAATGACTTGTCTCGTCAAGCTTTAGATTTAAACTTATCGCGTTTTAGAGCATATCGTCCCTTAATTTAACCTTTGACCAAGTCTGTGATCTTGGATCTCATCGAGCCTGAGACTTGAGTTTGTCAAGTGCATGTTTTGAGCTTATTGTGTCCTAACCCTTCAATAGGTCGAGCTCTTAACGTGACCTACGACGAAGCCTGAGCACATTGTTTTGTTCCACTCGTCACGTCTTGGTTTTACACTTGTCACGCCTTAGTTCAAACATGTTGAGTTCTTGATTTGCCCCCTGAGTTTAGGCCGCAACCAAGGTGTGGCACTTATAAATATGTTCCTGCTAAAACCTACACAATCTCCACAAAACATGAAACTTATACATATATGCAGATTAAAGCTGAAACATATTAAAAACAATTTTTTCTTATTAAATTTAGCTTAACTAAGTTGTGGAACATTTGTGCAATATATTTTCTTATAAAAAACAAGATTGTAACCACCCATTGTTTATCAATTTATGACTTGTGTAATTTTTTATATCCAAACCATTGTCACTCTTCTAATTTCTATCGTAAAGCTAGTTTCTATTGCAATTCTAGTCTCTTCAATAGAGTTTTGTCTCCATATTTTTAAATTTTCTTTTGCTCTTTTCATCATGTTTCTAATGTTTTAAACCTTGCTTATGATTTTCTACATATTTATATTAGTGGTTAATGCACCCGTAATGCATGTACTATGAAAAAATATTCTTATTGAGACATGTAAAAATAAAAAATCTACAAATAAAAAATAGTGAAAAAAATTTAAGACAATTGTAAAATGAAAGAGGAGGAAGAAGAAATACTATTTAAAAAAAAAAAAAAGAGCAAAGTGGTATCAAGATGTGTAGGTGCAGGAGTTGATTGCTGTTTAGTAAACATTAGGCATTTTTCTAATGTAAACGTTAGGAAAAGTAATTGTTTATCTCAATCCTAGGAACATGGATGGTGGTCTATTGACTTTGTCAACTGAGATAATCCTTTCAATTTAAGTGTATGTATAAATATATTATATTTGAATTTACTTGATAACAAGTGGCCAAAACAATATTTCTTTAATAATAAAAATAAGACACTAAAACCTCCTCCCTCCACTTTAAATAATATAGATGAAACTTCTTATTCATAAGTATTTGAATAAAACTAAAGTGTATTCTTTTCTTGGTTCTAACTATTTTTACATCTGAGAACTCATTAGAAAAACACTTAATTTCATTTTATTATCATGGAGACTCATTTTGACAATTAATGACATTTCTAGCAATTAGAATGTAGTAAAGTAAAGACATAAGATCTTTAAAATTTATCTTTTCAAACAACATCTGAATTTGTAAAAAACGTGAAAAGATCTTAGGTTAGGTGTAATTCTTTTAATGATTGTGTGGTATTTACCATTATATTATGTCTTTTAAGCCTATTGCAATCCATTTTGCAAACTATAAGGCATATATGCCATGTAAATAAGAATTTGGTATCTAAATTTTACGCTTTTTTGTAATTAATTACATAAAATTTAAAAGTATTAATTTAATATTTAATTTTTTTTAGTAATTATTTACCTAAAATTTGTCAATTTTTTTATAATTGACTGCCTAAAGGGATTTAATCAGGATATTATAAACAACATCAAAAAAATTTTAAATAATAAATTTACATTTTTAAACTTTAAATGCTTATAAATTCGGTTGAGAAATGCGGGGGCGGGAGTTCTTCTTAAAATTGCCATGATAGTACTTATTACCAACTCGATCAAATACCGTTGATAATGAGTTTCAATATACAATAATATTATCATTACTAATTCAAAAAGAAAAAAAAAAGGAAAATGATCTTCAATAGGTTTTTTATATTCTATTTATATACTAGAAAATATCAGTATAAAAACTATTGACTGATTCGTTTTCATCTGTGGCATTAATACTGCATCTTTGCTACGGTGGATCAATGACCTCTATAGTTCTGCATATAAACCCAATCCAAAGTCATAACTAACTAAATGAATTCATTCTTGCTTTCTGTTATATCTTCTCATCAAAGCTTTTCTCTGCTCACAACATCGATGAGAGATTCTTGAAAGTAAGTTGAATTCATCTTAATTCTTGATCTGACAGTCTTCTCATGGTGTCAGAGCATGCATATTAGTTCGTTTCCTTTGATTTTGATTGAATCTTGCATGTTTGATCAATTGGTTGAAACATATCTAATACAACTATATTATTTGTTGAAAATTCATATAATAATCCATATTATCTTTTCTAGTTCAGATCGTCTGGGTGTATCTATTACAAACTTAGTTCTCAATAGTATGAATCACCGTGGTTGTAGTTGATCTTTTTGATTTACCCTAAGAGCAAAAGCTAAGCTAGATTTTATTGATGGTACATGTTCATAGCCATGAGGATCTTTCTCCTCGTTCACCATCACCGTACCTCCCCATAGTAAAGACCATCCCTTCACATCGCTTTGCAACCTCCATGGGGAATGGCTCCATGCACGATCACCTCCATTTCAAATGAAGGATCGATTTGGTCCAAGGTCACCTACCTTTGTGTGGTCTTTAGCCCACATGGAACAAAATTCCATGAACCCTCAATCAAGGTATGACCAAAACATATAAATAGATCCTCGTCCCTTAAGGTATGAGTATATCATCTTGTTAGGGAAAAATCCGATCTTTCCCTTTACGAAAGCATTAAAACAAATCACAGATTATAAATATAAAAGCAAAAAATAAAAATCAACACTAGGATTTACGTGGAAAACCCAAACTAGGGAAAAACCACGGGACCGCCTCACATAATTCTTCCACTATTTCAATAATGGGTATATAATAGAGTTTTACAAATAGGAACAAAAATTTCCTTCTTCTAAAGTTTCTCTCTCTAAGAACTCCCTCACTTTCTCACTCTAGATCTTTCCTGTCTAGTCTTGATCAGAGGCCACTTGTTTTCCTTATTACACTCTGTATTCACAGCACACAACACACTGTGTGTCACACTTCTAAAAGACATATAAGGAGACTTTAAAAAGAAAAACAAAGAAGGTTCGCATTAACTGGAATTCAAGGCCGAATTAAGGTTGGCATTAGTTGGCATTAATTCCTTTTGACCAGCATTTATCTCTTCCATGTCTTTTTATTCTGCCCATGTCTTATCATTTTCCCATATATTCGGGATTCGTTTGTTGTAAACCCATATGAGCTGGATCTACAACCCAATAGATCTTACACTATCTTAGTGGGTATCTTATAGTGTATCATTCTCTCGAGACTACCAATTGACTTGAGCATCAAAGTGGTGGCATTGGACAACCCTTTATTGCTCCACTAACTGTATCCTATGTGTGCAAATCCATTAAGGTGATTGGTCATTAATATTAGCCTAACTCGCACCCAATGAATGGGGAAATGACATGTATCAAGTAGTCGCTAGAAAAACTAGAACATTAAACAATTAAACAGACAAATAAACAAACGTTGAAGTTCCCCATTTCATTATTTAATTAGACAATGTGTGTATTTATCCTCTTACTTAATTGTCTATTTTTTTTTTTTTTAGTTTTATATTGGCTACTTAAGAGGTGTCAATTCAGCTTTTAGTTTTAACTTTGTTAGTTGAGGTAGCATTAAAGAATATGAAAACTTTGATTGGGTATTAAATTAATTACTTTTAAAATTTAAGTAGTTAATAGGTTATATTAAGACTATAAAAACTTTGATTGTATATCAAATTAACTACTTTAAAGTTTAGATAGATAATTATATATTTGGAGAAAGTTCATGTACTAAATGTGACATTAACCCTTTATAGAACTACAACATATATATTTAGTACTAGTACTTATACACCATTAATTTTCAACTCTTAACTAGGCAAGTGCACCTATCATTTTATGTAAAACAAACAATGAGACCAAGTGTCGTACCACAAAAGCACAAGCATAAATAATCACTTTAACTTGATTATTCAACCGGCATTTAAGAATATTAGATTTATCTAATCTATTAATTTTTAACTCGTATACTTATTATTTATAACTTAATAAGAATTAGAAATCAAATCTATATAATTATATACCCTTACATTGCTTTCCTTAGATTTTATTATGCAAATTTTATAGACAAAGTAGTTAAATCCATTATGATGTACCTTGAATGTGGGAATTTCAGTAGTATATTGTGGTAGAGAATGCTTATATCACAATCACTAATCATCCTTTAATTGATTATGACTTTCCTAATTAATTAATTCAAATTGTATTACTTTAAATAACTTACATATCTGATAATTAATTTACTCATTCCGTGAATTCCTCTACTAGGTTTGACCCTAATCAACAAATTTATGTTGTCTCATAGTTAGGATCGCATGGAACTTCATTCAATTATGTATATCTAATTATATATGGTATACCATCCACTCTACATAATATCTAATTAATATTATTGACACTCTAAAAATTTTAATCTCACTCTAATAAAAGCATAAAAATGAATCACAAGAACATCAAAACTTCCTTAACTCTTAATAAAATAATTGATTATATGATAACTCCAAGTTATGCAAATCTAGAGACAAATAAACCGTACTCTATTAGATAAATAAATATGAAGAATTGGGAATGGAAAAATATAATTATAAATCTATGTTGATCTTTTGTTATAATCCTTACATACACATAAATAATTCTACCAATGTAATCTCTAATAAATTTTTCTTCTAATAGTAATGACTCCACACCCTTAACTTGGGTAAAATGTGACAAAAAAGAACACGACTGTGAATACGTCTATACTTCAAGCTCTATTTCTTTTTGTAATTCCAATAAATTAAAAATGCAATTTCATCATTAGCGTACAAGTAACAATACAATCTTTTGGCCAGACCATGCTCTTCATAAAATTTTAGCTTCAAATATATCTCATTCAATTTACCCTATAAATAGAGAATATTACATGTTTAATATACCTTTATAAAAAAAATTATATAAAATGAATTTAGAGGAAAAAAATTACACGAATAGTGTTACAATTAGGGGATATGCGATATATGTTTTTCAAGTGTATTGCCTATAGATTATGCGATACACATAATCTCACAGCCCACGTCCATTAGATTAGGTTCAGGTCTTAGTTTGTATAGGTTGTCTTCTTCAACATCACACGCATGAGTATGAGTATATCGTCGAACATGAACAACGATGAAAGGGCTTCATCGGTAGATTAGTTTGCAGAGTGTTCGTTGGCTTGAGCTTGAATCGCAATTGCGGTTGGATTACGATGAAGGTTCTGTGTGATTGGGATGGATCTCCATCGCGGTTGGTTTAGGGTCTTGACCGGTGACGTGGTTGGTTCGGGTTCAAGTCTTTGCTTAACTCTGGTGATGGTGAAGGGTTGGTGGGTCTTGATGATATCGGTGACGAGTTTGTCTTTAGAGATGGAAGGAATGATGTTGAAGATGAAGGTATTGCTGAAGCAGATGAGTCCAGCTTAGTGACCGTGATGGTTGGAGCTTGGGTGTTTTTCAAGGGAATTAGGCTTTGGTTTGAAGTAGTTGAAATTTTTTTAGAGAGAGAAGGGCTCTAGAGAGAGATCGCCACCAAGAGAGTTGGTTAGAGAGAGATCAAATGACGAAGAAGAAATTATAATAAGGGTATCGTAGAAAGAAACAGCGACACACCAACTTGTAAAATTTGGAACCCCTAGGTTGCTATACCACTTATGGTATATGCGATACAAGTATAAATAAGCATATCTCTACTACAATATGCGATATAGCAATACTAATTTTGTATTTTTTATATAATTTTTATTTGTGTATTTTTTTTAAACAACACTAGACACGTGTTCCACCTTCATAAATGACTATAAATTAAATAATTTTCCTCTAAATTTCACCAACAACTTGAAGTATCATAAAATTAAAATAATAATCAATTATATGCAGAGTTCTTTAAAACACTTGCAAGAATCACTAAGAGCAACTATGATTCATTAATCATTGATAGATTCACCCAATATATTAATACCATTATAATGTTAGAAAAAGTAATAGAGAAAGAGAGAGAGTTGATTCAAAAAGAAGAAGATGAAGTAGAAAATACATAATTTTTATAACAAAAAGAAAAGTGAAAAATCAATCAAGAATCACAAAGAATCGTCTTCTAAGATCAGTAATTCCATAATTTGTTGATCTTCGTTGTTGCAATTAATTTCCATCACATATATGTTCCATCTTTTTTTTTTTTTTTTTTTCATTTCAGTAGGTGAGGATTTCATTTATCTGAGACGAAACGTTGGAAAGAGACGTGTGCCGTTACTAGGAAAGAGACAATTCTCCTTTATCAAACTAATGCGTAGGCTTTCCACTGATGATTTTCAGTTACAAAACTTGTAATTGCGTCATATTATGAAAAGGCTTAAACCATAGTAAAAACCATAACTAAAAGAAGAAGTAAATTAACTCTGAAGTAATGATGTTGACATCGGCTGTATAACTTACTATTGATCAAATTAATTAAGGGTCCATTTGGCATCCGATACTTAGTAGATGATAAACATTTTTTTTTTAATTTTTTCTAATAAATTGTTTGTTAAAAAATATATAGATAAAAAAAATATGATTGTTCTTATGAAAATATCAAATAAACTAAATACAGATAAAATATAGCCACAAATCAAATATCTTTACACATAAAGTTTAGCTACAGATACAGATACAGATGAGAAACAGACAATTCAAACGGATCCAATTAAACTCACTTGCAAAAACCAAAACTAAGAGAGTATGTATCTGCTACGATATAAATTAACAAAATAATTATTTAGAAATTGAGATATAATTGAGTCAATTTATGAGCTATTGGAATCTGACTTGATATTTACTTAATTAGTTAATTAAGTTTAATTTGACTTTATAATGTTTGATACAATTAATTAACTTGCAAGCTTAGTCGAAGTTAAGTCAAGTGTATTAGTTGAATTTGAGTAGAATTTAGGTATTAATATTAATGTTAAAAAATATGTGATGTTGGGTTTAAACAGGGTTAATTGAGTTTAAATTTTATTTATTGAGTAACACTTTTATTCAAGTTCAAAAAAAAAAAAAAATACTAAGCTCAGTCGAGTTTAAATTGAGTTCGAATGTTCATATTTCAAGTTGAGGTTGAGATTAAACTTAGCATTACGATAGTGTCCTGATTTGGTTTGTTTTGTTTATAGCCCTTTTTACGAACAACCATGTCTTGTAATACAGCAGGGTTACCACAAGGAGTTGCATGTGAGACTTGAAACCGAATATCAATTTAAATGAGTCACAAATCAGGTTAGCCTCTTTAGGTTTAAGTTGGGATGTGGTTGAATTGTGTTGAGTCAAAGAGCAATAAGTTTGAGCTTAAACTCAATTTGCAAATCTAGCTAAAACTTGATTGAAATTAAAATTTTGATCCTAAAACTAGATTCAAAACACTAGTTAACAAGTTCAAACTTGTTTTGATTATTTAGAAAATTATATATTATTCTTAAATAAAATTTACATAAAATCTAGTATTCCACTAGATTTTGATAAAATTTGATATTTTATTAAACTTAATTCTAATTTAATTGGGTTGCTGCTCATAAAGCAAAATAAATAGAAGACCAAGCTTACTTCTATAAATTACTTGAATAACTCAAGTTTCAAACTTACCACCATAATAGTAACCGAATTGAATTCAAATTGATGTGCAACCAAACTTGAATAGCTAGCTTACCGGCTTAATTTTATTTATACACCTAAGCTTGAGAAAAAGTACCTAAACCAAACAGACTTGAATCGCAATGGTGCTGCGTCCATTTTTGCGAATCATGCCCAAGTAGACATTCTTAGTTCTAAAACTGGCGTTCATCCAAAATCATAACCGAATATTAAGTTTACCACACGTATGGTCCTTCCATGATCCCATGTTCTTCTTTTTTGGCCATAACGATCCCATGTTCTTCATTAACCAAAAATTATACGCAAAGAGATACATAGCTCGAATTCTAGCAAATAACAAGTAAAAATTGCCCAAGTAATCACATATTTCTAGTGATCTCGGTATCTGTAAATGCTTGGAAAAAAGATAAGTTTGGATGATCTATTTTTCATTTGTATTTGTATTTGTATATGTATTTGATCTATATCTATACTTTATTTGTATCTAACATGTATCTAGTTTATTTGATCAATTTTTAAGTAAAAATATCTATTTTTCATTCGTATCTGTTTTCTGACAGTCTATTTGAAAATGTTTGCGTATTGTTTGCATGTTGATGAAACAAGCAAACCCTTAATAAATGTTAGATTCTACATGCATAGACATGTGGCACGATTGTACTAATAAAATTTTACTATGCATAACAGGTGATTTTTAAAACAATTATTATCTATAATTTAAACGTTATATACATATATATTAAAAGTTCATTGATATTTGTATATTACAGACACACACATATATATTATGTGATGTGTAAAATCGAATGAATATTTTCTTGAGATTCTTGCGTCTATGATAAAACAATCCAAAAATGTTACCAAAACTTTTCTGCCAAACATTTCCTGTGTGCTATAAAATCCCTTCAAGATCTCCACTACCTTCAGACATCCAATATAGAGTTATAGTTGATAATCTGACGCCTACAAGAGAAAAAAAAACATGGCCACCATGTCTTGGAAATCATTAGCAATGCTATGGACAATTGCATTCACCATGATTTTAGCTTCATCAACCGAAGCTTCAAAAGCTCCATATCCATCTCCTCAACAGTGCTGGGCTCCTTCACCCAAATAAGTGGTTGTGTGCCGAAATTAGTCGTGCGGCTGCAACCATGCAACCGGGCATGAAAATTGGACAGGACTGTTGCAAGGCCATCATTGAGCTCGACGACAAGTGTTGGGGCCAAATGTTCCCTATGAACCCTAGCGTTTCCTCCATGTTGAAAGGGATTTGTGATTCTGTCATGGCATCACCACGTCCAGCAGCAGCTGCGTCGAATGGCATTAACATAAATGCCACCGTCCTGGCAGGAGACGTACCTGATGGAGCGGCCCCTGGTCCTCATAGCTAAGATACTCAATCCTAAGTACCGTCTACCTATGATGTTCCAATAAACTTGAATAATAGGTTGGCAATGCAAGACAACGAAATGTTAATTGCACAAAATAAATTTCTGAAAGGGTTTATAACAAGAAACAATAATGTAGCAAGGCACTTATGCACTTGTGTTTGTGTGAATCTGTCTATCTATTTCCGATTATATTTAGCCCAAGCTCTTACATTATCTTGACCATCATTTACAAGAATTAAGTATCGGTATGAAAGTGCTTTGCATCAAATCGCTTGTCTATAGTATCGTTTGGCATTTGATTATTTCATGGGGCTAAAAAACAAAAGTTGAAATTAGAAAGTAAATTCACCTTGCCAAGATCCTTAATAGTTTGATAGTGTTAACACTAATCTTTAAGTTAGATAAACTTCTTATAATTAATAAATTGAACTTTAGAATTTTGGGGGTTTTTTTTTTTCCCTGTTCAAAAGTAGAAATGACTAAGAAAAAAACCAATTAACAATATTAAATTTAATACCACGTATTTTGGTTGAATTTTTAAGTACAACTTATCAGCTGCATTATCTTATTTTGATATATTCAATTGAACTGACCCTAGTAAAAAATTATTTTTCATTACCTTTGTTAAACAACCTAAGATTTTGATATTTTAAACCACGAATGCACCAGTGTTTCTTCTTTTATATTAAAAAAGTCTCCTCGTGGCCATACAAGCGTCCAAGGCCAAGCGCCATTTACATAGACTGTTGTATGTACGAATTAGAGAAGAAAAAATAATTATTAACATGTGTAAATTTTACTTAAGAATTATATAAGGACAATTTACATTCGAATTATAAAATTTACATATTTTACAATTGAGTGGTAGAACAGAGCTCAACTACATCCTAATATACCATGTTAAAGTGGAATCTATAAATTATATTCTTGTGTAAAATGCACCAATTAAGTAGTAAGTGGTTTTAAAAGTAATTTCACTTTACAAAATGCTCAACCATGCATGGTTGGGCTGCAGCTCTAAGATCATGAAAATCTATACTCAGTGGGCCATAATAAATGGGTTCTAGATTTAATAAATTAAATGTTTATCTTGGTATTTGAACTTTACACCAATTTTAATTCTGTACTCAATGGCTCATAATAAATGGGTTCTAAATTTAATAAGTTAAACGTCTAATTTAGTACTTGAATTTTATACAAAAAGTTAATTTGGTATATAAACTTTCAAGTAGATAATTTCATATTGAATCAAAGTTTTCATGGTTGCAGAATTCTTAATTAGCTATTTGTAAGTAGCCCTAGGACTATAGAATAAGGGGTTATCCCGGACTACACCAATATATTGATTCTAATTCTTAAATATCAAACCTCAAAGTAACTTTGTTTCATTATATATTCCATCTATATCTCAATTCCATTCTTTTAATATCTCTATGGTGTCATGACTGTAAGAGATGTTGTTTTGAGTCATCTTTTTATTTTTATATATGGAAAGTTCAAAAGAGCAATGCTTATTTTACCCTCTTCAAATTCGACTAATTCACCTACCATTATTTCATCAAGACTATTAATACAAGTAATGCTGTCGCCTACTTGAAGTATGATATTGTTATTTACAATCTTCATTTCTTTATTATATTGTTCAACACATATCGTTTGCTTTATTTGTTATCGTAGAAGAAGTAGTCCATCATTGAATATTTACAACCACTCTTGATGTTAACTAATATTGATGGACCGTTTCTTCCTAACCAACAAATGGAATAAAAAACGATAGGCTAGATCGTAAATATAACTATGAAAAGTTTGATTGGGTATTAAATCGATCATTTCAAAGTTCAAGTATTAAATATAATTTTCATTAAAAGTTTAAATAACAAATTTGACATATTTTTTATTTGGGTAAATATCACAATTGGTATTTGAACTTTGCTAATTTATGCGATTAACTACCTAGAGGTTAAAAATATCAATTTACTACTTGTAAACTTTTCAAGTTCATTAGTAGTAATAGATGAGGTAATTAATTACAATAATAGGTAACGTTCCGGTAATTAATTGAAAAATTTAACAAAGTGCAAGTGTTTAATTTAAAAAATAGGTAAAGTTTATAATTAGTAAACTTTAGGTATCAAATGTGATAGTTACCCAATCGAAATTGTGAATATACATCAAGGTGTTAGTTCTCTTACATTACCTTAGGTGAACATCCAACATAAGATTGGGGGTTTGTCATTATATCTTTTTTCGTTTTTCATTTGCCCCTATATTAACATGTCAACTTAGTAATACTATAGGTCTTTTTTAGTTTTTTTTTTTTCCTTTTTTTTTTTTTCTCTTTTTGAGTTTTCGATGTAGAGTTTTACGAGACTTTAAGTCTTACCGTTAATCAATAATGTATTTGGATATTTAGGATTCAGATTGATTATAATATTTTGAGCTTCCATTGGATACGTTGTCATCCATCGAATTATGGTCAAGCTAACTATGTACTGTCATTTACAAATGGCAAAAAATTCACCGGCACGTTAGGGTTTTCACTTCTATGATTTTAAGTTCAAACATTACTTTTAGTGATTGGCGATGTTGAATATCAAGATCGTGAGTGAAAAAAAAAAAAAAAAAATTGAGGTGTTAAAATAAGTTTATAGGCACCATGGAGGATCTGAATGTAAACGAATCTCACTATCCAATTAAAACACAGCTTCTTTCCAATGCATTTTCTGGGCATATTTGTTGGCTTACAGGACTGCAATAGTCTTGACATCAATTGGCGTATAAGCCATACAAGGACTTGACATCAATGGGCGTATAAGCCATACAAGGACTAACTCCACTACTGCATATTGTTTTGGTTAAAGTTCTCCGCAATAAAACCAAAAGCACCTTCGCGACTAGGGATGTAACCGAATCGGCTATTACATGTTTCTGACCTATCTGATCCATTAAAAATCATATAGGTTTGAACCCTAGAGGATTATAGGATCAGGTTTAGATATATAGTAAAAACCCTATAAGGTTATAGGGTCGGGTTTGGATCATATAACAAACCTAATGGATATCCAACAATCCGATACTATGATTTAAAAAATAAATAAATAATTAAAAACATTATTAAATGGGCAAGAAGAGGAAATGAGACATACATGAGCTACCATTTATTCTAACTTCTAGAGATTTTTTTTTTCATGTTTACTAAACTAATTAAGGATTTTAGAATTTTTCATTGAAATTTTTTCAAGTCATATTTGCTTTGGCATTGTCCAATGTCTATTATATTTTAGCCCAAATAGGAGATTTAATTTTACCACGTTCTTAAAATTTTATGCTATTGTTTATGTCTCATAAGTAATATATTTTTGTGTTTCAATGTTGAATCATGAATATGGTCTGCCACATATTCTACCTATTCCACATGTATCTTTTTATTTTCAAATGTATAGAAAATGTATGTCAGTTCTCTTAAACTTATTATTAAATTTGAAAATAAGTTGAAAAAAAAAATAGGGTTATAAGGTTGGGTTCTAGGTTTTGAATTCTAAATCAAATCCTATAGATCAGGTTTGGATATAGTATGAAAACCCTACAAGGTTATAAGGTCAGATTTGTATAACCGACAAGGTAGCTAGTCGGGTTTTGGATTTATATGATGCATCAAAAACCCGACCCTATCACATCCTTACCCCTAGTGGATAATCAAGTAAGGCATCAGATTTCATCTTTATATATATATATAAATACACAAGTGCCGCGGGCACGTGCAAAGAAGTAGCAATCCAATTCTATTTAAAATCATGCCCTACATTGAGATAAAATTGCTATGACTTTCCTAAGTATATGTGACAATTATGCATAAAAACAACATTACAAAAACTTGTATCCTTTGAAGCATTAAAAAAGAGAAAGCTACCTGTACTTGTGTGGTTACTTGGAATACCATACTGTAATAATATGAAAATTTATCATTAATCACCTTTAATCCCAAATTTTCACTGTACACTCCAAAATCAAATTTTTACAAATATCACTAACAAGCAGAAGACAATTGGTGTTACGTATCTTGATTCAAGTATAAAAACTTATTATCCTCTTTACGCCACTTTAATATGATTCAAATCCAACAACCTAAAGTCATAAACAAGCAACTACAAAGACTCTCCAATAATCACCACCCAATAATTAAAACCTTTTTTTATCCTTTTAAATTCAATCTTATCTCCATTAGGAATATACCAAATTTCTTCATACATTTAAATCTAAATCATGGAAAGTACGGAACAGTTCTATCTAAATCATGGAAAGTACGGAACCTAAGTTCTAGTACCAAATGATATGAAATCTATATTACTCTGACACAAACTGATATAGAATTTAGATATGGGGTTTCCGGTATTGAAGGATAATTGGATAGATTTTTTTTTTCTTTTTCTATCTTTTATAATATAAAATAAAAATAAGGTTATGGATGAGATCAACATACAATAAAATCTATGAATATTGAAATCAAATGAATTTGCAATTGAATCATAATTCATGGCCAATGGTATTATAACCTAGTGACATCTCCCTAGTGTCTCAAGTGAGAGATCTTAGATTCGAATCTCCCTCTCCTATTGTAATGGCTAAGAAAAAAACAAAAAAAAACAAAATCATAATTCATGGTGTTGATGGAATCAAAATATTTAATCAACATGATCACTACAATTTACCAAAGGTTGGCAAGAATACCATCTAAATGAAGAGATAATTTACTCATGTTAACAGATTAAAAGAAAATCCATATCACTAAATTTATAAAAATCATAAAAGTCCAATAACAAAATTACTTCATTCATTTAATTTAATAACTAAATATGTAAATATTTGGTTAAGAGTGAATTACATTGAAAAGAATCAATATTGAGTTCACTTTAACAAGATATCAATGCTTTAAATGGTTCAAAAGATAATGGATGTTGGTCCCTTCAATCTATGTAAGAATGATAAAATCAACATATGAATAAAGAGATAATTCACTCAACACTAACAAATTTTAACAAAATCTATATCATTGAATTTATAACAACCACAAAAGATCTATTGGGGGTTATAAATCCAACTCATATGGGTCTATAACCAAAAAGAAGTCTAAATATATGGAGGATATATATTTAGAAGACTTTGGAATCAAAGTAGGAATGACCTATCACGCTTGCACAAGGAAATCCTAAATATATGTTTTTATATTTAGAGAACTTTGAATCAATGATATCCTAAGTATATGAGATATATTTAAAAGAGGAATTGAAAATAAAGAGAATTTTTGCATCAAAGGAAGTTTGGAAATGTACACCTGCAATAGGAAATAGTACATCACCGGCCTATATATAATATTAGCCAGCATTGGAATTTGTAAAATTCTTGCCGAGAGGCTACACCGGCGTGAACACCGTCGGTGTTAGGGGCTACACTGTTGGCATGGGGGTTATAATGCTAGTGTACGAGTCGACGTATATTGTTTCAGAATGCCGATTTTCTACATCTATTGTGATGTTGCCAGCCTTTAATTAAATGTTGCCAACCTTGAGTATCTATTGGTTTTCCTTGTGTTGTTGCATATATATTCTCCTTATTGTCCTAGGGTTTACAAGGAATAAGTGGTGTGCCTCTTCTCAAGCCTAGATAGAGAGATCTAGAGAGAGAAAGAGAGAAAAGTGAGAGAAATCCTAGAGTGTGAAACTCTAGAAGAAAAATCTTATTCTTATTTGTAATCCACCAATTTTGGTGAAGAATTGTGAGATCCACTAGATAGATCTAGTGAAAAAAACTTGTTGTAATCTCTTTATATTGTTTATAGTGGAAGATTTGAGCACTACTGGTCCCGTGGTTTTTCCTATATTGGGTTTTTCACGTTATATCGTGGTGTTGTCTATTTTATATTTCCACATTGTTTTATTGTTTATCGCATTTGGCAGAAGGAGATTTAACTCCTGATCATAGGTTGATTAATTAATTGATTAATTGGTTTTGTTATTATCATGATTAGGGTTAGGCTTTCTCCTAATAAGTGGTATCAGAGCACATGATTCAAAAAGAAAATTAGGGTTTTTGTTGCAATGCAGATATGGTAGAATCATCAGGAACAATGATTAAATTGAATTCAAAAAAATTACTCCATATGGAAATCTATGATAGAATATTTATTATATTGCAAAGATTTATATTCGCCTTTGGGCGGTGACACTGCGAAGCTAGAGAATAAATCTGATGCTGATTGGGAAATCATGCATAGAAAAACTATCGATTATATTTGACAATGGGTGATCACAGTGTGTATCACCATGTGGCCAAGGAAACGAGAGTGGATGTCCTATGAAGAAAGTTGGAATCCATGTATAAGAGGCAGACGTCCTTGAATAAAATCTCCTTGATTAGGAGAGTTATAAATCTAAAATATAGGGATAGATCTAACATGACGGAGCACTTGAATGATTTTCAAGAGTTGGTGAATTAGTTGTCTACCATGAAGTTGGTGCTTGATGATAGGATCCAGGCACTGCTATTGCTAAGTTCCTTGCTTGATATTTGGGAGACACTGGTTATTTTTGTTAGTAACTTTGCCTAAAGGGAATGCTCACCCTTGTAATGGCGAAGGAAAGCCTGATAAATGAAGAGGCTAGGAGGAAGAATCTTGTCATAGGATTTGATTCTAGGGATGATTCTAGAGCACTTATTACTGGTAAGCTAGGAAGGAATGGTAGAAGCAGGTATAAAAGATCATCTAATGAATGATGGATCAAAGAAATCTAGGGGAAGGTCCAAGTCAAGAGGAAAGAAATTTTTAAATGCTTCGAGAGTGTAGACTCTAGAAGAAAGAGAAAGGTAAAAGTGAAGAAAATGATATAGACATAGCAGTAGCAGCAGCAATAGATGATGATGAGATCATCATTATCTGGGATAAGAAGTGTGTTAGCCTTATAAGCAATGATGATGACTGAGTTATTGATTTTGGTGCCTCATTCCATGTGACTTCATATGGTGAGTTCTTCTTAATCTACACTGTTGGTAATTTTGGTAATGTCAGGATGAGAAATGATGATAAATCGAAGATTGTTGGCATTGGAAACATAGTTTTAAAGACTAACATAGGTTGCAAGCTCATTCTCAGATATGTTAGATATGTTCCAGATATATCAGATATCCCCTTAACATTATTTCTACAGGAAAGCTTGATAATGATGGCTATAGTAGCTATTTGGTGAAGGAAGATGGAAGCTCACCAAGGGTTTTCTTATTGTGGCAAATGGAAAGAAGAAGAATACCGTTACTTAATGTCAGGAAAGCTAAGCAAAGGAGATGTGAATACTGTACTCTCACATAGAGGTTCTAATGATGGCACAAATGAGGGAGGTTCGGTTAAAGAATCCCAAAAGCCTCATAAACAGTTTGAGATGAGAAGATCTGCAAAAGATAGAAGACCATCAGTTAGATTTAGTTTAGATGATATGAGATACTCACTAATGGTGGAGAGTTAGATGGTTATAAGAAAGCCATGGGAAATGAGAAGAAGTCAAGAAAAATTAGAGCCATGCAAGATGGATTGAAATCCTTACATAAGAATAGGAAAATTGACTTGGTGAAACTGCCTAAGGGCAAGGAACTTCTGAAGAACAAATGGGTGAAGACTGATGATAAGAGCTCACAATCATGGAATAAGACAAAAGCTGGTTGTGAAAGGTTTCAGTCTGACAAAAGGTGCTGTAGGAAGGTAACAGGATTGGTGATACCCCCCATATGAGTTGGAGGGGGAGATTGTTGAGGTTATAGATCCAACTCATATGGGTCTATAACCAAAAGGGAGCGTAAATATATGTAGGATATATATTTAGAAGACTTTGGAATCAAAGTAGGAATAGATCAGCATGCTTACACAAGGAAATTCTAAATATATGTTTATATATTTAGAGGACATTGAATCAAGGAAGTTCTAAGTATATGAGATATGTTTACAAGAAGACTTGAAAATAAGAAGAATTTTTGCATCAAAGGAAGTTTGGACATGTACACCTATAACAGGAAATAGTACACTGCCGGCCTACATATAATATTAGCTAGCATTGGAATTTGCAGAATTCTTGCTGAGAGCTCCAGAGAGGTTATATTGGTGTGAATACTGCTGGTGTTGGGGGCTACGTTGCCAGCGTAAGGGGTTACACTGCCTGGGTACAAGCTGGCGTATGTTGTTTTAGAATGTCAATTTTCTACATCTGTTGCAACACCGCCAACCTTTAATTAAATGTTGTTGGCCTTGAGTGTCTGTTGGTTTTCCTTGTATTGTTGCATATATATTCTTCTTATTGTCCTAGGCTTTGCAAGGAACAAGTGATGCGCCTCTTCTCAAGCCTACATAGAGAGATCTAGAGAGAGAAAGAGAGACAAGTGAGGGAAATCCTAGAATGTGAAACTCTAGAAAAAAAATCTTGTTCTTGTTTGTAATCCATCAATTTACGGTGAAGAATTGTAAGATCCACTAGACAAATCTAGTGAAGAAAACTTGTTATAATCCCATTATATTTATAGTGGAAGATTTGAGCGCTGTTGGTCACG
>JAMXBD010004888.1:0-37254 GCA_024138025.1 Combretum micranthum
TGATCGCCTTCAATGGAATTAATGTCAAATTGGAAATTTCTTATAAACTAAATTGCTCATGCATATCACTTAGAATATCATCTTCTCATTTTCTACTACTCCAGTACGGGATCAAAAAGACAAGCTACTAGCTACATCTTGAGGAATTAGGACGTTTAGGGAAATAATACCTCATGGTGTAGCCGAGTCGGATCGATCGCTTTGAGAGAAAGTATGGGAACTAGTGCACGGTTGTAAACCCCAGTATTCTCAGTAGCTAGGAAACCCGGGAGTTGGAATTGAAACCCTAATCCGATCAGGTTGAGTCTTGTGAGTGAAGCCTAGGAACCCTAAATCGGCTTTCTTCGGTTTCATAGTAAAATAAATATTATAAAATAAATGAAATTGAATTATTGTTCCAAAGTACATTTCAAACCTTTGAAAGTTTTAAATTCGGGAATTTTTCAATTCCGGGCCTTCCCGAGCCCAATTACGGAAAAGCGTGCCCGGGCCACGGATTCAGAAAAATGTTCGGAATATTCATTAGAACCGTAATTTTATAAGGATTCCAAAAATATCAATTTCATAATTTTCCGAGCTATAAAAATTACAGTTATAGCTTTTCCCGTGTTTTCGGAACAACCGGTAAAGTAGATGTCTTGTCTACTATTCACAAGTACAACCTACACTACACTACCCATACCCTATTCTTACATCCTTACAACTACTCATTTCAATTTTCTTTTCCAAGAAATTTTGTCTCTTAAATAATTATCATATTATTACATTTAATTTACTAAATTACAAAATTCAATTTTTCAAAACACACACACACACACATAGTTGGCCGGCGCCCCTCCCTCTATTTTTCCCTCTCAATTAAATTATTTTTACTCTATTTTGTAAGCTAAACCCTAATTTACTTATATATACATATTATTCTCTCTCTCTCCTCATTTCTTCTTGTTTTAAAATTTGTTAAAGAGTAAAAACACTCTCTTTTCCCCTCTAGTGGCCGAGAGCTTCCCCCTCCCTCTTCCCTTTCAATTTCAACACAAGTCTTCTTCATTTCTCCTTTGATCCTCCATTGGTAGGTTGATCTTAAGCTTTGTTCATCCTAAATCTTGTTATGGCAAGATTATTCTTGTGTGTTTTCTCATCTAAATCCCAATGAGCATGAGCAAGGGACATGAAAACACTACTACAAGAATCTCAAGCCATCTCAAGAAGTGGATCTAGCCTTTGAATGAGTTTTTGTTGGAATAACCACTTGTTCATGCATATAAAATAGAGATCTTGCACACATATTGTTGTTCATGCCATGAGATCCATGATTTATACATCATACTTAGTAGATCTAAAGTTTAGATACCCACATTGTCATTTACATGCATGATCATAGAGTTATTTTTGTTTTCTATGCTTGATGATCATAAAAATGTAGTCTTGTTCATGTATAGAGAAGTTAGATAATAGATCTTCACACATGGGAAGCAAGAATATTGGAAAAAGAAAGGTTTTGTTAAATATGAGATGTTGGAAATTCGGATGAAATGGAAACCCTAGTTTGAAAGCCACCAAAATCATTTTTAAACTCATGTTTCATAAGAAAAATGAAGGGTATGTGTAATAGGTATATTGAAGGAATGATTTTTATAAGTTTAGATGAGTTTAGGCATGATAGGAATGTAAAACAAGTAGTGGAGTTAGAATGAGAAATGTTGGAATGTTGATCAATGGTTAAAATTCGTAACTTAGGTTCATGCCTACAAGAACACTTGGTATTTAAGTCTAAATTGGATGTATTATAAGCTAAATGAAGTCCTTAGATAATATACATATTGGAGCTTCAATTTTTAATGCATTAAACAAGTTTTCCCTTAAGAAAAATGCAAGAAAATGAAATTTAGAAAATTCGGATTTTTACAAAAAGCTAGTTCAAAGACATGTTTACCAAATGAAAAATGGGAGTTTTTATGCATGAATGGAGGCCATGACTAATATAGACTTTGAGAACTTATTTTTAGTTAAATAATAAGTGGATTACAAGATTAAAAGCCAAGAAACCCTAAGGAGTATAATGTGGAAAGATAGCTTCCTAGAATTAGTCTTTATGAGAATTTCCAACACTTAAGAGTTCATATGAGTTTATTATCACGAAAGTTATTATGACCATGTATATATTAAGTTCATCACATGGCATTTATATTAGTAATTCATTCCCATATCATTCATGCATGAATCATCATCTAGGAACACTTTTTTATCAAAAGCTGAACAAATTTTCGAGATTGGATCAATTGCGGAACAGATCTGATCCCACTGTTCCGTAACCTTATTATTTTCAAAACTTGGATTTAATATTAGAAATAGATAGATCTTTCGAAGTAGATAGAGATCGATATAAAATTTGCGAAATTCCGAGTTAAAATGACCAAGTTATGGCCGTTTTAAGTCGGAACTTCCGCAAATAGCGAGAAATCCGAATTCATATAGTTTAGATGTATAGCTTGTTTAGTTACATAATGAAAGTCTCATTAGGGTTATTCTTGCTTGGTAGGTGATCCCGAGCAGGACGACACTCTACCTTCCGACTATTACTACTAGGAAGTTGGCGTCCAATGGCCGAGTGAGTTTTACTTCCACTCTCAATTAATGAATGTGATTGTAATGTAGTGGCACTAGTGGTGTAGGCAAAGATAAAAGAAATTGTATATGCATGATGGGGTATATGGGAATTATATATATTGTTTGCTGCTGATATGTGAATCGGAGTAAGGAATATCGAAACGGGTGTTAAGCTATTGACTGATTAGTTGATATCCTATGATTATTGTCTGCAAACACTTGTTGGTCACTTGAAAGAATTGAATTAACGAATATTCGGTTTCAAATGTAAATTGAATTCATTCATATCACGATGGGGTTGGAGCATTTGCATTGGTTGGTTTTTCGTGACCCATAAAACGAATGTGTGGTTAATCGTGATCCATAAAACGAATGTGTGGTTAATCGTGATCCATAAAACGAACTTTTAATCAGTTGACCGTGAGCTTAAACGGCGTCGTACCGCAGGATTCGTTAATCTGCTAACCGGGATGGAGGGCGCAAGTCCATCCACATATGATTTCCGGTTGGTCATATGTTTGTTGATCACATTTGTATGGTGCATACACTTGTCTGAATAATCACTTGCTTGAATGATTGTATTTAATTGTGTATGGAAGTTATTACTCACTAAGCTAGTTAGCTTACGCCCCCATAGTTTTTATCTTTGCAGCATGATTTATATGGCTTAGGCCGAGGCAAGCCACAGCACAGGTACCGGAGATAGGAGTTTCCCGTAGAAGTTTAATCCATTCCTTTTTGTATAGACTTCCATTGGAAACTAAAGACTCTGGATGACTGTAACGGACTTGCTATTATTTTGCGGGGGAATGCCCCTTAGATTTTGTAAACTATAATTAAGCGTTTTGATTTATTATCTATGGCTAGTGAATGCCACGTTAAACTGCTTAACTCCATTTGTCGAAGTATTCTATTGTCGTAAAGGAACGCTTTACATCTAATTAAGACTCCCAAAGGGCTCGGGTAGAGCACTCGAGAGTCTTCCTTAGTATGTGGCGGGCTGTTACGTTTAGAATACCTTACGGGGCGTGATAACGGTTCATTAGAATCCTAAGACGCGCGCAAATTTCAAGAAGGTTGATGGTGACCCATTCAAAGCATTCCTTAACCCTTAATAGAGGGATAAATCCATTCTACATACGAAACCGGCTAGTCATATGTATTATTTGATCATATGGTTGTTGCATTTCATATACTTGCTTAATGGACTTGTTTGATTGCTTTGTTATGAGTACTTTTGTGTAAGGAATACCTCACTAAGTTAGTTATGCTTATCCCCCAATAGATTTCTAATGTTACAGGATTATTGTTTTTGCACCCGAGGCCACCTTGACCGTCCGGGTAGAACCTACGTTTTTGGGGAGATTATGGAGGAATTCTATTTTGAAGACTTTAGATTAAATTTCCTTCAAAATCTTTCAGTTTTAGTTATTTATTTAGTGAGACTATGTTATTATGGAGATTTATCAGGGGAATGTAGAAGATGTAATCCCTTTTATTTTGATGAATCATAATAGCATTGCCTTAAATGTTCTGCTGCCACTATCCTCAAATGCATAACTCCACTGGTCTCCCTTTGTTGTGAACGTATGCCTATACCAATATGAAAGCTTTCGAGTAACTAAGTTAGTCATTCTTAAGTTTTAATATTGTATATAGTAGGTTGTCAGTTCAGGGTATCGTTGAGGTGTGACAGGTAAAAATGATCTTTATCGTCATTTAATAAAATTAATGATGAGTTGAAAGAAGTTGTTAAAATAATTTTTTTATGTGTTTGATGACAAAATCTTTATTTAGTGACAATGTTATATATTAAAAGAATTTAAATTTAATTTATTAAGAAAATTCCTCTTTATTTTGTTGTGACATATCATTATAATGATGCATGCGTATGATTTTTAGCATGAAAAAGATGAAAATTCACATAACAATACAAGAAAGATTATAAGAAGCAAAAATAAGCAAAATAATAAGATCAAATATTAGGAACCTTAGCTTCATCAAGACATCTTGATCAAGTATTGAGAGCCATAGCTTCATTAAGGCTTCTCGAGACTAAGAATAGACTGGTCCCAAAAAGAAAAGAAGAAGAAGGAAAAGAAAAAATAGTAATAAGAGCAATAATAATAGTAAAGCATATTAGTGAAAGTTAGTGAGAAATTTAGGCTCTAAGAAATATAGATATACATATAGATAATATTATACTTACAAAGTTAAGTTAGGAGCATAATATATCAACATAATATCATCATTAATAACAAAATAATAAAATCGGAATTCTTGGCATGTGCAAGAACAAAACATGAACATGTTGTTGCTTCTACAATCACATGAGTTTTTATGGGAAATTAATGGTAAAAAAATTTTTACCTAAAGGTGTGTTATGTTGGAAGGAAGAAGATAATGATTGTAAAATTATGTGGGTAAAAATGTAGTAGATGGTTTTTGTTCAGAGAAGAATGTTGGAAAGAGTTAGTTAGAGAGGATTTATGTAGAGAGAATTTGTGGAGTAATTTTGGTAGGTTTTGGTAAGAAAAATGAGAGTGTAAGCCCTTAGTTTTTAGGGTAATATCAAGCTCAAACCCTAAACCAAAAAGTCAACTAGAGACCTTAAGTCAACAAATTCCAAGAAACCCTAATAGTTTAGTCCTAGTAATCCATGTTCCTAAACCAAGAGTAAATACTAGTGAAGAATATAGTTTGGTTCGTATAATACTAGGATTTAAAAAGATAAGATTAGCGAATTTTCGACCTATTTCGACCGATTGGATATAGACTTGAAAAACGTTTCCCGAGGCTCGAGATATTAAATATATGATATTAATACCTTTAGGCTCTAATTTCATAGATTTCCAAATATATCACTTATATAACTTTTTTGGTAATAAAAGTTACAGTTATAACATTTTTATCATATTTTCTTTACTACGGTACTTTAAATGTCTAATTATTTTTGATTTCTTTCACACTATTCATAAGTACAACTACCCATAACCTATTTCTTACATGCTTACAACCTATTCCTACTATTTCATCATTTTCCTTACAAATTACTTTCCCAATACTTTTACTACTTAAATTACTTATTTAATTTTAAAACTTACAACACACATCTCTCTCACTCCCCCATACCCAAAACCAGCGCCCCCTCTCCTCTTTCCCTCTCTCCAATTTTTGTTTCTCTCTTTTTTTTTTCTTTGTTAATTAAAGTTAACCCTAATCATTTCTCTATATATACCATTTATACAACTTCATTTCACTTTCTTCTTTTTTACAAAATAAACTTTTGAAACAAGTTTTCTCCCTCTCCTCCTCTATTGCCGTGACACCTACACACACACACTCTCACAACATTTTTTTTCTTTCAAGTTTCTACTCTACATCCAATAGGTAATAGATCTATCTTATTACCTTAAAAACATGTAATGGCAAGATCATTCATGTTGATTCCACTAAAAAATCCCCATGAGTTTTAAGCTAGGGATGTGGAAACACTTGAACATGGGATCCTTGCCATCATAATGTTATAGGTCTTGTTATTTGAGTTATTTTGTATTATCTTGTTTTATTATCTAGTTTGTGTTTTATTATATTATTTGTGTATATATTCATCATCTAATCATTTACAAGATCATTATAATGTTCATGCTTTTGACTAGTATAGTAAACTAGATCTAGTTGTTTGAGCTCATAAATGCATTAGGCTTTTGTTTTATGTTCATAAAATAACTTGTATTTAGCATGATGATGTAGGAAAATACTAGAAAGAAAGATCTACTTTAGTTTCAACAAAGATCATTTTTGAAAATTCGGTTAAAAAGGGAACCATATTAGAAAAGCTATTTTTAACTTCAAAATGTGGATTTTATATTGAAAATGAAGGCTTAGAGAATAGATATCATAATGTGAGATCTTGACGAGAAAAACATAGATCTACTAAGGAATATTTTCAATAACAGGAAATGTTTACAAAATTTATGTTTCAATCCTAATAACAAGTTTTAAATTCGTAATAAGGGATAGCTGAAGTTTAAACACCCATTTTTCAACTCCAAACAAGATTTTATTAAAAAAATGAAAGCCTTAAGGAGTAGGTTTGATTAGGAATGGTTTTTGAAAGACTAAATGAGTTTTACAAAGAAATAATTTCAAATGAAACTTTCAAAATTCGGATGTGAAAATAGTCATTTAAAAACCTATTCAAATGTCAAAATGATGATTTTTCTGGAAAAATGAAGTTCTTAGGGGATACATGTTATAAAGACCAAATTTTGACAAGTATTAAGAAGAGTTTATCAAAGTATAATCCTAAAACAAGGAAGGTTTCAAGAATAGATTAAACAATGTTTTCATTCTTTAAAATTTTTTAAAATTCGTAATTAGGTAAACCACCTATTTAAACATCTTTTTCTAACCCAAAATGAAGGCTTTTTATTGAAATGATGAAGGTAATGGCTATATAGGTCATCAAGGTTGAGTTTTGATCAAAGTAAGTGTGATTTTACAAGAAGAAAAATTAATTTTCTTAAGTTTAGTAAATTTCAAATGTTTGCAAAACAAAAGTTTTTCAAAAAGAATTCTTAGTACTATATCATTAAGAATATATATATAGATAGTTCATCTCATAACCTTCATGACAATAGCTTGTAGTTATTGCATATATACATGATGCACTTGTAGAAACAAAGTTAGGAAAATAATGTACTATGCATCCAATTTGACATTATCTAAGTACATGAGAAATTAGAATTACCAACACCCATGAATTATGCATGATATTGAGTTATATATGTATATAATAGAGTCTTACAAGATGTAATGATAGCTAAGTATATATCAAAGTTTTAGTATGATGCTTGGTTTGAAATTAGGAGTGGAATTGTGGAATGGGAAATTTGTATAGTATTATGTATCATACTGTTCATGGACCAAACGACCTTATATTTTGGAAATAACTCTAGAAATAGATAGCACTCATTGAATAGGTAGAAATCGGTATATAATATGTGAAATTTCGAGTTAAAATGACCAAGTTATGGCCGTTTTAAGTTGGAATTTCCTCTTAGATGAATTTTGACGAACTTGTTAGAATAGAATTTATAAGTTCATTCAAACTTCATAGAAATACTCATTAGAGTTATTTCTTTTGATTAGGAGACTTGGGAGACGGACTAGACCTTCTCGAGGACTATTACGATTAAGTGCATTTTCGCGCCATGGTAAAGTGAGTTCACTATCTTTAAATTATATGCTTGTGATTGTGCTTGTAATGTTAGTGATATTAGAATTAAGGCAAGATAAAAATTTGACTGTGTATATATGAGTTCTACCTAAGTGAATTGATGATAAGAATATGTGTATGATTTAGTATAAAATTGAAATGTTTGAAATATCTATGATCACCCATAAAATGGTAAATTATTATGCCATGATCTTATAATTAAATTGGCCATGCATACCATATGTGAGTCACATTGCATAGGTTATTATACCTTTGTGGGAAGAAGGCATAATAGCTTGTCAACGAGGGGCCTGTAAACTCGAATGTTGGCGTAGGAGGTGGAATTGAAAATGTGTGTGGGTAGGCACCTGTATCAGCCACAATATAAATAAGAAAAATTAAAAATGTGTGTGGGTGGGCACCTGTATCAACTATAATATAAATGAGAAAAATTGAAATCTATGGTCGTATAGCCTGAAACACTTAACCCCGAATGGAGGGCATAAATCCAATCAATATAAGACTTTCGGACGGTCTTATGTATTGTATGCTTATGTGTTTGTGCATTTCATATGGTTGTTAATATAACTTATCTGTTATATATTGCTTGTTGAGCATTTAATTTTGGAAGTGAAACTCACTAAGCTCGTAAGCTTATACCCCCATAGTTTCCTGTTGCAGTATGAATATTTATGGCTATCTCCGAGATGCTACTTTCATCAGGTACAACTTTTGAAACTTACGGAGCTTTTTGAAGAATTCGGGACCTAGATATAGGCATAGACTTTTAGTTGAATCTCCATAATCGATATATATGATGGTTGTTGTAAGAGACTTTTGAGAATTTAAGAACTCTTAATATTTTGTCGGGGGTATGCCCCTTAAATTATGTAATAGAATAAATCTAGATATAACTGTTATGGTTTACATTCTTATTGTTATGTATGTCTCCTTAAGCTATTTTGGTTCAAAATATGGTTCCCTATATGTTGAACGTGAGCCTTGCACCCGGTGTTTAAACTCATGGAGTGACTAAGGTTGTCATACTTGAGTTTAGATATCGAGTGCAGCAGATAGTCACATTTAGGGTACCCTTTGGGGTGTGATAATAAGTGTGAAAGAAGTGGAGGTAAATGGAGTATTTATAAAATTTTGGAGTGAAAATTAGATGTAATAAAAGAAATTTAAAAAAAATTAAGAAAGAGAGGAGAGGGGTTGGTGCATATGGGGAAGAGAGGGTGTGAGTTGATTTGTTTTGTATTTTTGTAATGAAAAGAATTAATGTGTAAGGTGTGATGTGAATAAAGTTGTGTAGGAAAGGTAAATTGTAAGAGATAGGCATTGTAGTGTGTAAGAATAGGTTGTAAGAAAAAGTAGAGATAGTAAAATAGTAATGGATAATAGAAATAGTACTATGAATAGTAGACTAGGCTATTAAAATACCGGTAGTAAAGAAAATATGCATAAAAACGATATCTTAATATTTTTAGTTATTGAAAAATTATAAAACTGATATTTTTGAAGTCATTGTATTATTACGAATCTATCGGTGTCATCGAAATGTTTTTACTATTCCAAGCCCCAGGACATGCTTTTCAAGAACTGATCCCATTCGAGTTCGAATCACTGGAAAAATTAACGAATTTGATATTCTTAAGCTTTCCTATATTATTACAAACTATTGTCCATAATTATCTCAATGTCGTTGCTTAAGGTTTAAGAGCATGGAATTGCTGAATCTAGACACTAGGGTTTGTCGTAGACTTTGTTGACTTTTAGAGTTCCGATTTGACTTCCGGCTTTTGACTATCTTCCAGGATACTCTGATCATCTATCTGGACTGTCTTGATTCTATCCACAAGAGTAGGCTAAATTCTCATATTACCAAACATTCACCTACTTGTCTTGTGACTCTCTCCAACTTAAACTTCCTCATATCATTAAGCCAATGTGGTTTAGTCGTAAACAAGGCCGTAAGATTTTCTACTCTCTTTCTACTCAAAGCATCAGCCACAACATTTGCCTTTCCTAGATGATACTAGATATCAATGTTGTAGTCCTTTATCAGCTCTAACCATCTTCGCTATCTCATATTTAACTCTCTTTGTGTAAAGATATACTTTAAACTTTTGTGGTCAGTATATACTTTACACCTTTCCCCGTATAGCTCGTGTCTCCATAGTTTCAATGCATGGACAACCACCGCTAGTTTTAGATCATGAGTAGGATAATCCTCTCATAGGACTTCAATCTTTTGGAAGCATATGCAATTACCCTTCTCCCTTGCGTCAGTATACATCCTAATCCCTGAATAGAGGCATCACTATATATTGCAGACTCCTCACCACTCACAGGTAAGGCTAGAACTAGAGCTAACACTAACTTGTCTTTCAACAACTGAAAACTGGTTTCACACTTGTCACTCCACTCATACTTTACTCCCTTCTGTGTCAACTTTGTCAACAGACTAGCAATCTTAGAAAAATCTTCCTCAAATCGCCTATAGTATCCAGCCATTCCCAAAAAACTTCTGACCTTTGATATAGTCTTGGGTCTTGACCATTCAACCACTGCTTTAACTTTCTTAGGATCAACTGATATCCTACTACCATTTACCACATGCCCTAAGAAAGATACTTGTTCCATCTAGAATTCACATTTAAAGAATTTAGCATACAACTTCTCCTCCTTCAATCTATTTAGAACTAACCTCAAATGTTCCTGATGCTCCTCTTTATTCCTTGAGTACCCTAACACATCATCAATGAATACCATAACAAACATATCAAGATACTCCCTGAAAACCCGATTCATCAAGTCCATAAACACTGTAGGTGTGTTGGTAAGTCCAAAAGGCATGACCACGAACTCATAATGTCCATACCTAGTCTTAGAAGCAGTTTTCTAAATATCTTTGGCTTTCACTCTCAACTATGATATCTATCTCAAGTCTATCTTTGAGAACATTGAAGCTCCTGCCAACTGATCAAACATATCATCAATTCTTAGCAATGGATACTTGTTCTTCACTATCACTTGATTCAATTCTTTGTAGTCGATACATAATCTTATGCTCCCATCTTTCTTCTTAACAAACAAAACTAGAGCTCCCCAGGGTGAAACACTGGGTCAATGAATTTCTTCTTCAACGGATCGTCTAACTGCACTTTAAGTTCTATCAGTTTTGTAAGGGCCATTTTATGAGTCTTTGATATCGGTGTAGTACCAGGTATCAAATCAATTCGAACTCCACTTCTCTCATAGGCAGTAATCCAGGCAAATCCCCAGGAAAAACTTCTGGAAACTCACATACTACAGGTATATCAGACAAAACTAATTCTTGCTTATTCTTTTTCAACATAGAAGCCAAAACCGATCTACCCCATAGTTCATAGGTAGGTAGAACTAGAGGTCGCTGCACTACCAGCTTATAAGCAAACTGGTCTCCATCAGGTAAACTGAATTCCACAACTAAATTGTGGTAATCTATCACCACATGGTACTTTGCCAACCAATTAACTCCCAAAATCATATCAAAATCCAACATGTCTAATACAATCAAATCTGTAGGTAGATGCCTACCCTCTATCTCAATATCCACATCCCTACATACTCTATCCAACACAGATCCACATCCCAAAGTATACTAACAGATACATAATCAACATGTCCTCAAAAGATAAACCACATACATCACAAACGATTCAGAAACACAAGAAAAAGCTAACACCAGTATCAAACAATAAAAATGCACTATGCTGAAGTATAGGAAACATACCCACAATACTGTCTACTTGGATATCTCACTACGCTGAAGGGTGTATACCTTTGCTGGTGCTCGTTGTCTCTGGCCAAACAAACTCTACCAAACTGCCCTCCTTTGCAATCCACTACTTGGTATCCTCTCTGTTCGCACTTAAAGCAGAAAACCTATGGAAGGACTCTATCTATACAAATACTACTCTTGTGTTAAAGCTTCCCACAAGAAAAGCAAGCATTTTCCACCTACTTACAATCCTTCAAGTCATGTGGCCCAAGGCATCTAAGTCACCTCTAGTCAAAATTTTGCATTACTGACCAGAAAGTCTGAGTAACAGGCCTCTTGCCTTTGTCTTGTGCCAAAACACTAGCTACTGGTCTCCTACCAAAGAAGATCTGATTTCTCTAAGGCTCTTTGCTCTTAATCCTGCTCAGGCCTTGTTCTACTATCTTGGCCTTATTTACAACTGCTGAATAGTTGCTCAAATCCATCAAATTGACCTGATACTGGATCTCAGGTGCCAATCCAGTAATGAACCTGCTAACTTTGGCTTCCTCACTCTCCTTCAACGCATCAGGTAGAAACCTCATCAATCTGTGCAGTTCAGCCTCATATTCCTCTACTAACAATTTCCCTTGATGTAGAGTATAATATTCCTAGAGCATTCTCTGTTTGACACTATCTAGAAAGAACTCTCTGAAGAAAGCCTGTTGAAAATCTTGCCATGTCACCACTCCTGCTATGTGTCTTTTAGTGCTCAACCATCAGTTATTGGCTCTTCCAGTCAATAGATAAGAGGCATACTCAACCCTTTTGTTCTCTGGAATGTCCAAAGCAGAAAAAGTCTTCTTGACTTCCTCCGTCCATAATTGTGCCTCTAAGGGTTTTCCTGATACTAGCTCAAACTTAGGCACTAGATCCACAAATTTGTTCAGGCTAAGAACATCTGCATGTCTAGCCTCATTACCTCCATTCCCATTCAACCTTTGTGTCTCCTGTCACCAAGCTTCAGCATTCACTTGGACCATTTGCATATCTCTCCTCATATCCTAGTGTTGTTGACCAACCACTTCCAACAAGGTATTCACAGCTTGCATAAGTTGTGCAGCATCAAATGGAACCTGCTGTCCTACAGGTGGTAGTGGTGGTAAATTCTCATTTTGAGTCTGCTATTCCTCTTGCTTATTGTCCACTTCCTCTCTCCCGCTCTGGAGGAACCCACATCAGCTGTTCTTCTTCTAGGAGGCATTCTGACACCAACAAAACACACCAAGATCAGACAAGATATCCGACTTAAGATCAAAACTCAAAATCTATCAGACAACAACAACTTAACTAAACAACAAACCTATTCTACCCACTTGCCAAAGCTCACCATCCTAAGGAGTCAATTTCTTAAATCTAAAAGATTAAAACCTAAAGCTCTGATACCAAATAAGCTGTAACGCCCTAAAAAAGGCATTATAACCCACCACGTGCTCTCTCTTGAAAAAGAACACACTAAGGCTCTAATATCCATAAATTACCAATTATCACCTGTAAACATACACACATGATATCTCATAAGATACTTAATACAACCTGTATAATCTGAAAACACAAGTAACTTCATAATATTCCTGTTTAATCAAACAAACATCCTAGTTGGCATATCCATAAGCCAACAATCCAACATAACAACAGAAATTGTCTACAAGAGAAAAACCTTCATTTACAACTTAGTCTTCCAACAACAATTGGTCTAATAATTGTTCATAAAACATAATAATAAAAATCTAAGTTTCAGCTGGGTAGTCAGGTCCACTATCGCCATCCCCCTAATCAAAGATCAGATCATAACCCGAAAGATCATATACAATGTCTTCATCACCTATACTTGAAATTTTAAAAAGTGAGCTACAAAGCCTAGTACGATAACTCCAATCCTTAAAAACAAATGCAAATGCATTAAGTCTAATGCAAGCAACCAGTTTGTTTTCTTTTTATAATCTACAAATCAACACGGTTCAAAACTATGTATACTCTAGTCCCGAACTCGAAGTAACTCAGACTCTTCTTGAAAAACAACCAACTCTTTGAAAACAAGGTAATTATATACATATATGGATGAGTGGGTACTCCCCAAACATCCCCAATTTTCCCTTAATTCAATCGGAATCATATCAAGGCATGAGTCTACTCGGGATAACCTCACACCAAGATCATCTGAGTGCCTTACCAGTATCACCGTCTGCCAGGTCTTTACTGGTCAAAGCCAAGCACAACCAAGGAGACAATTATTAAGCTGAATAGAATTAAGTTTATTATAAAGTTCTATTCCTACAACCAGTCAAGCAATACTAAACTTACAAGAAAAAACAAGCAGGGATTGGTCATACCTTTTCAATCTTAGGAATACTAATCCAAATTCACCAAACCCAATATCGAGAACAACAACACTAACACGAATCTCTACAACTCCTCGATCAATGCTGAAGGAAGCAACTTTCGTCCTTAGAGAAGATGGAGGTCGAACTTCACCAGATTTTTGAACTTGGACCTAGATCGAACCGATGTTTGTTTATGTCCATGATAACTTGATGGATCATCTCGAATGGATGAAGGCTGACATCAACGATATCTTCCATTGGCATGGAGTATATTAGGAAGTGCTATGACCCCCAACCCAGGTGCCCACTGAGCCGCCTGCCTTTACAGGAATCCAACTAAGGATGAACGAGACCCTACATCTACGAGAAGATGGATCGGTGATAAGAGATGATCCTATGGAAGAAGAAAGTGAAGATTCTGAAGAAAACACGGAAGAAGACAATGAAGAAGGACGGGAATAGGAAGAAGAAAACCAGACCATTGTTGGGGAAGAGGAACCCCGTAATAGCACTGAAGAAAGAATCATCCGCTACTTAGTAGGACGACAGACTCAAAGGGGGCAAGGAGCAAACTCAGCCATGAACACGGACAATGCTCCACCTAATGAGAACAATAGCATGGAGACAGATGGAGCTGTTACTTGGAAAACTATCCATGACATAGTGCTAGAATTAACTGGGGAAGAACTAACAGACATACATGAAAGATCAAGGGAGGCAGCCCGGAAAAGGAGGAAATACTTTAGGCAATTCATGAGGGATTGGAACCCAGGATCATCCAGCAGCAATCCTGGAGATGCGCCCGAAGAATGAAGAAAGGAAGGAAGAAGATTGAGCATATCCCTAGAAGTCCATCTTAAATTTTGTAACCATAGACTAGATCCGCGATCTCAGTCTATCTTTTAATTTTTGGAACAATGTTTTGTTGTTTTCTATGTAATTTCCCTTTTGTGATTTCCTTTGAATATTTCTATTTTCATGTATGAACTTTATTTCCAAATTAATGATGTTATGCTTTAAGTTTGATCTCAGAAATTGTTTTAATTTAAATTTTATTATCTTCTATGTATATTAAAGTTTCCATTACATCCACCAGTTTCCGACAAAAATTTAATTAAGTTATCAATATTTATAAAACTTAACTTAGGAAAGTTTTAAACAGCCGAAATAGAAGTAGACGAAGAGAGAGCAAAGTGCCTCTAACCAGCCAGATGTGGAAGCAGAGCAACCTGCCACTCAAGGAGCTGCTGTACCTCAGATGGACTTGCATGCCACACTAGCATTTGACCCACGTGTTAGAAGCGATTAGGTAAAACATACTAGCACAAGCACTCGCACCTGAAACTGCACCAACAATAGCACCAGCACCTATACCAACACCACCGCAACCACAAGTATCAACTGAGGCATCTGTGCAAAGGAACATGCACTCCCAAAATACGCCTTTACCTCCACCCCTACCGCCAAGGCCATATAAAAGCATGTTGCCTGATTTCATCAAAAGCAACCACTGCTTTGAAGGAGCTTATGATAAGTCAAAGGAGGCCGAAGATTGGCTAGCCCAAATTGAGATGTCTTTAGATGCATATGAAGTTCCGCACCACCTGCAAATCAAGTATGGAACATTCATGCTTCGTTTGAATGCTAGGATATGGTGGGAATAAAAGAAAAGAGAGCTAATAACTCCAATCACTTAGGAAATGTTCAGACATGAGTTTTTGGAAAATTACTTCCCAAGAAGTTTACAAGTAAGATATAGTGCAGACTTCTTGCAAATTGCTCAAAAAGGAAGAACGATCCAGCAATACGAGACCGAGTTCAGTAGATTGCTACAATATGCCCTTGATTCCTATAAGTACAGCAAGGAATTGAAAAGACAAGTCTTTATAGGAGGATAGGATGAAGACTTGAGAATGAGGTTGGAAGAATTTGACATAAGAAATTTTCGAGAATTGGTGGAAAGAGCTCGGATCGTAGAAGGAGCGAGGAAAAGGAGAGAAAGAAAAGAAGAAGAAGGAACCCCGATCGTTGAGAAGAAGTTTTATGTAGAATCCAGTTTCATGCCTCCACCAAAGAAATTCAAGATCTCCAATAACTACAATAACAATAATGACAGTGGAAGGTTCACACCAAGAGACGTCCAGTGTGGGAAGTGCAATGGAGCACACTACCCTAAGAAGTGCCCTCAGTTATTTGGAAAATGTTTTTTCTGTGGAAATGCAGACCATAAGATATCAAGATGTCCAAATAAAGGAATTAATACTTGTCATGTCTGCAAACAGAAAAGGCATTTCGCCAACAACTGTCCGCAAGGAAGGAATATTCTGACAAGATCTTCAGAAGGAGTTGTATCTATAAGGATTGAGAAAGGAAATGGAAGTAGAAGTGAAAGCAGATCAGGATCCATTGCTTCAGGAGTTCGAATCTACAACCTAGAAGGACAATGGATAAGTGAAGAAATAAATGAAGAAGATAAAGACTTGGCTGCCTCGGAGTACGAGAGAGACTATAGCTGTAACATGAGAACCGGTAAGCCTTGAACCCTCTTTGTTGTTATTCCGTATATCAAGCAATAGTTTAAAGTTTTTATATAAGTAGAAATGCGAATAGAAGTAATAATTCCTTTGTAAGTTACGCAAGAAGCCTACAGTTAGGAAGCCAGAATGTTTTTGCTCTCTTAGATTTCGAAGCAACACATTTTTTTGTCAAACCTAGATAGGAGGATAAGACTACCAATAGCAAACATAAAAGTTTTAAGATTTGAAATCCCCACAAGAAAAGATGGTGAAACTCGAAGAAGTGTTGAAGGATCATCTAGTAACAACATAAGGACATGCAGCCACGCGTGATGAAATTAAGAAGTAATCTTTGGTATAAGACGTTTACTTCCCTATAAAGCTCCAATAAAAATCACAAGTAGAACATAGGACTCATAGAACTATACGAAGGGAAGATAACATTGAGAAAAGAAGAGTCACATTCTTTCAAAATTGATAGAAAAAGTTCTAAAAACGAATTACTATCTGGATGACGTGAAAGAAAATGAAGAGGGACCGACCCTTGGAGATATTCATGATTTTCGATAAAGTTCCGGATAAATAAGATGACGTCCGAAGAAGAGAATCAACTTTGAGAAAGACTAATGGCCTTTGAATGTTCTTAAAGGAGATGAAAAGGAGTCGAAAGATTAACTACAAGAACTTTGAATCAAGGCTTTATGCAATTAAGTATACCCTCATGGAAATATGACGATTCAGCTTATAATAGGAGGACAGGATAAAACCCTAAGTTTATGCGTTGATTCTCAAAGATGAACAAGGTCACAACCAAGAGTCAATACCATTCCCAGGAATTAAAGATCTTTTGACCAACTACAAGGAGCAAATTCGTTTTCTCAAGATTTAAGATCGCAATACTATTAACTAAGGATCAAATCAAAGAATGATACAAAGGAATGACCCTCAAACTCTTTATGGACACTACAAGTTTCTAGAAATGCTTTTTGGATTATCTAAACCAAGAATACAAGTTCTTTTTTTTTGGATAAATAAGTAATTGACAAAAATCGTAGTCTATTCTAAAAGGAAAAAAGGGGATAACCAAGGAATGTAATATTAAGTGTAAGAAGTTAATTGAGAAACTGAGTAGTGAGAATTCAAAACAAGGCCTAAAGAAGGAGACAATCGTTACAGTATTAAAACCAACCTTAGTAGAAGAAGAATAAAGGAGCTTAATGCTAAGATAAAAAGATACGAAGGATAAAGAAGAAAATATAGAAGGAAAGATGTATGGATCAACAATAATATAGAAACTAAAGGATGAATTTAAGAACTAAGATCAAGGAAGTAAGAGAAAGATCATGAGTATAACCCGTAACTTGGGATTAATGACCATTCGAGAAGAACTCAAGTATGCTAAGTGTTTTAAAAGAACGTTAGTAAGACGAGAACGTAAAAACGCCAAAGGACGGAAGATCTATGAAGCCTTTGCCAAATACTGAAATAAGAATGGAACCAGACTTCCTAAGAATTTGGATTACCTACAGTATTAATAGAAAGGTGAAAATGTTTATAGGATAATCGATTAACCAAGTTGGATCGTTTCGTAATATAACGTTCTCTATGTATAACCTGCCGAATTCTTATAAAGGAATTTGAGATAAAAGCATAGAGTCTTAGTCATAACAAACCCGGACATAAGAATGATACATACATGAGGAGCTAACAAGAAGATTTGGAGAAAAAGAAACCTTTTGATGCTACATAACGGATGATCATATAAAATAATCCAATTGCGAGGAACAATCAAGAATGTCTCACGGATTTCCAAGAATGAGGAAGACACAAGATAAATAATGAAGGTGAGACTGATCAGATAATGAGGATCCTAGAAGTTTTGAACGGAGATCAAGTGTACTTAAGAATAAGAAATGTTTATTGTATAACCCTTTGGAAAGCTGGAAGTTTAGCTTATCATCTAAACTGGTTGGAAACATGCGACATCTTCCAAATCCCTATATAATGATTGGTCAAGGAATCAATTTCGAAGATACAAAGGTGGCACTCTGGAAAGAGGACCTTCCCTATAAGGAATACCTATTATAGATATTTGTCCAAAAGGTTCAAAAGATGGAAAATAAGGAAGTCGAGTAAGCCAAAGGTCTAAGGAGCAATCTTTTTCAAATAACTTAAGGAACCATGGACAAAGTATAAGCCAAGTATCCAAGTTCGTTCGGAAGCTACAGTTTTGAAATTTCAAGTTTTGAGGACAAAACTTTCTTTAAGGGGGGTAAGTTGTAAACCCCCAAATTTTTGGAATGGGTTTAGCCTAAAACCCTAAACTAGAAGTCAACCGAAGCTCTAAAGGTCAACAAAACTCTAGTTAGATGTAATAGCTTAAGTCCGACACTCCCGAATAAGAAACTGGGTGAGGTAAGAAGAAGTTTAGAATGTAGAATAATGCGGAATTATCTAAGGCAACATAAAAAGATCAGATTAGTAAAACTGCAACCCATCCCAAACCCGATCTAACATGGTTCTTGAAAAATGTGTCATGGAGCCCGGAATAGTAAAAATATTCCAAATATACCGTTAGACTCGTAAAAATATAAGGTTTTTAAAAATATCAATTTTATAATTTTTCGATAAGTAAAAATAACAAATATCACATTTATATGCGCATTTTCTTACGATCGGTACTTTATTTGCCATATCTACCTTACATTACACTATTCATTACTATTCTACACTATTCTTTTATCTCTACTTTTTCTTACACCTACTCTTATACACTCCATAACCTATAACCTTTACTTTTTACCTTTCCCATAACTTTATTTCCCATCTACCTTACATATTACTACATTTATTTAACAAAAAATAAAAATAAAATAAAATCTCTTCCCCCTCTCTATCAATGTGGCCGGTGCCCCCCCTCTCTCTATCTTCCTCAATTTGTTTCAATTTTTATTTATTTTAATCATACAAAAATCACTCCACATTTTCCTATAAATACCCCTATCCTCTTTCACTTCTTTCACACCACTACTACCCACAAATTTCTTACTAAAACCTCTCAAATTCTCCTCTCAAAACTCTCTCCAACTACCATCCCAAAACTCTCTCAAAATAATTCCAAAACAACTTCTACCTACAACAAAAACCTATAACCACATACTACTACCAAAATCTTCTTTAGGTAACCATGTTTTATTATTTTCTTTCTTCTTATGTCATGTAACTTTACATGATCATAGTGTGAGTTTCCAAAGACTAAATGTTAATGGAAGCTACATTATGTTCATGTGTTGTTCTTGTTCATGAAAATCTATTTATGTTTATGTTATTATTTTTGTTCATATTATTGCTACTATATCTAAGTATTATTATCTAAATATATATATATACATATTCTTTAGAGCATATAAGCTCACTTGTAATTTATTTATTTTTATGCAAATGCAATTTATTTATTATTCAATTGCAATTTATTTATTAATTCCGTCGCAATTTATTTATTCCTTGTTAAATTAAGACTAGTCTCTAGTCTTAGACTTGTCCTCATCAAGTCAAAACAAATTTTTCTTTCTTTCATTTTATTTTTATTTTGGGACTAGTCTATTTCTTAGTCCCGGGAGCCTTGAAAAAACTAAGACTCTAATACTTGACTTTATTACTTATGTTATTTTGCTTGCTATTATTTTCTCATAATTCATGTTCATTTAAATTGTTGTCCAAAGTTTCAAGTTCTAAAAATAATTGACAAAAATGAGATTTTGACACTTAGAAACAAGTTTATGTAAAATAGAAGATCTAGGGTTTAAAACAAAAAAAAAGTTATCTCTTTTCAAGTTACAAGAAGAAACTACTATAAAAAGTTTCTTAAAATACTTATTATCCAACTTTGTTTTTATAAAGAAAATAAATTTTTATGCAAAGATAATTTCTATGAAAAACATAATATGAGGAAAGACTGAGGAATTTTTAAATAAAAGATTTTTTGTAAACAAATAGACAAAGAAATTTGTATAGGAAAAATAGTGTTAATATAAAAAACATAGAAAGAAGAAAAGTTATTTTCAAAAAGTTACTTGGAAATATATATATATGTCAACATAATACATCTTTGGAAAACAAAGGAAACAAAATGTTCATTTCAAGAGATTTACAAAAGAGAATTCATGTAAACTATATTTTTCTAAAAAACTCCAAAACCGACATGATTTTTACTTGAGCAACATGAATGGACAACAAACACTTGAGCATGAATGAATATGAGCTAAGTAATCATAAAAAGAGAATTTTTCAACTATATAGACAACTAAGTATTTATCAAACAAATTTTGATTGATTAAACCAAAGTTGTTTTTGCATTAGAAAATCCGTGGTGAATTTTTTCGCCACTGTTTCGGAACCTATATGACCTTGTTTGTTAAAAATAATTTTAGAAATGGGTAGATCTTTTAGAGTAGGTAGAAATCGGTATATTATATGTGAAATTCCGAGTTAAAATGATCAAGTTATGGCCATTTTAAGTTGGAACTTTCCTTTATACGAACTTTAACGTTCTTTTGACATTGTTTTGTCAAAATTCAAGAAAATCATCAAGAAATACTCATTATAGGTATTTTTTTTGGCTAGGTGACTCTAAGGAATGATACCTTTATCCCGAAGATTATTTCGATTAGGAGGAGTGTGTGAACGACTCATCCGCATAGAGGAATAGTTGACATGGCATCATGAGTTTATTTCCTTTAAATGCTATACTTGTTGTGCTTGTGATTTAGTTGCATTAGAAGCTAGGAAAAGATAAATGGATACGTATGTAAATAATCATTTGAAAGAATTCTAAGAATATCGAGGCCGGAATTGATTTAAAATGGTTGTTTTAGTATAAATACTTGCTTTGTACGAGATGCCTTGATCACCATAAACTTGATAATAATAATGTTACGATATCATAAATAAATGGAATCATGCATACCATGAAGTAAGTCAAATTTCATTTTTGGTTATTATCCTTGGGTGAGAAGGATAGTAAGCTCATGTCGAAAACAACACTTGGCGGAGGATCCGAAAGCGATTGCTTGGCGGTGTTATGGAAAAAGGAAATGCTTGGCGGAAGATCCGAAAGCAAGGTTCAATTCAAGTAAACTTCATGTGCTTGGCGATATTGATCGAAAGCATAAAACTTTTTATTAAAACTACTTGTTTTGAGATTATGTGTCACGCCCCGAATGGTACCCTAAACGTGGCAGTCCGCTGTACACAATATTAAAGCCTAAAAATGACCACCTCAGTCACGCGAAGGATTCCATACTATGTATAAGGCGTCTAATACATAAAGGAGACACATCGGAATGATACGTTTTATGTTGATACAATTGAGTAACAATATAAAGGAAATACAATCCACTATACTCCAAATACAAAACCCTATACTTTAAAATACAGTTCATCAAACTTCAACTACATTCATCTCAAGACTTAACTACATAAAACTATTACAAAGCAATACGTAAAGCTTAGCCAAAAACTTCAAGCATTCTTATATCTTGCCGGAATCCCGAAGTCATTCTCAGCTTCAACCATCTCGGTCCCCACTTAGCATTCTTGGAGTAACCTGCTCATTTAAACAACTATTGGGGTATAAGCTACACTAGCTTAGTGAGAATTCCCTTAATTCCGTACCATAACAAGCAAGTATTAATCAATCATATGCTATGCATGAACAAACATGTGAGCAAGCAATTATGCATGGGTATCCAAAACCCACACACAGAATGGATTTACGCCCTCCGTATCTTAGGTTAGGGATGGTATTGAAGTCTACACGACCGCTGCTAGTCCCCAAGCCTTCGGCTCATAGCACTCGCCTCGGCTCATAGCACTTGCCTCGGCTAAGCTCACACATGGAATGCATCCCTGATGCGCCTTAGTTTCCTATGAATGAGCTTTGATCCCGGGTCTCATTATCCAAACGAGTCCTCGGACCATACCGATCGACCTGCGTAGGAGTAGCACGCTACCAAATGCAATATGTCCGATGCGATGCATGATCAATTTAATTTTTGCTTAGGTCAAAAATATTTATACATTCTTTAGAGTGACCAGCCAATATCATACACATAATAGAAATAATATGAACAGTGCAGTTATCCAATCAAATCGTGGTTTCGATATGCTTTAATATTCCTTGGCATACATTCATCACAGTCTCATCATATATCCCATCCCCATTCATATCGATTTTTATCTTGTTCCTATAATTTTAATGTAACTAGCTACAAGCACAAACAAGGTAATAAAATAAGGAGAAAACTCACTCGGCCATTGGATCACCAGTCTTCTAGTAATAATAATCCGGTGGTAGGGAATCGTCGAACTCGAGATTACCTAAAAAGGAAGAAATACTCTAATAAGTATTTCAACTCAAACTAATCCAACGACTTCTTACGAACTATCAAATTCGTAATTCGCGTCCTAAGCGGGAATTCCAACTTAAAACGGCCATAACTTGGTCATTTTAACTTGGAATCTCGCAAATTTTATATCGATTTCTATCTACTTTGGAAGAGCTTTCTAAATATGAAGTTTAAATCAAGTTTTGAACATATATAAGCCTCGGAAATGAGGGATCAGATCTGTACAACGGTTATATAGATTCCGAAAATGCGGTTTTCATGAATGCACTTGAGATTCCTAAGTGCAAAATGAAACTAAATGCCATGGTGATGAATTTTCCTATCATGAATGTCATGATATGAACTCAAATGAGCCTAAGTTCCTATACATTTTTAGACTCAAAGAATTTAAATAAACTTTTTCTTAGAAAACCATTTCATGCTATTGTTTAACAAGTAAGTTTACTACACGTGGTCACACTTACTTATTACAAGGATTTGCTTTAGGAAAACTCCACTTTGTTTAAAGAAATTTTGACCCTTATATTAACTATATCCTAATGCCTTTATTTCTTTAATAAAATCTTCATTTGTAAACTTTTAAGTGGGTCTTACACTAGGGTAGTTCCAAAAATCCGAATTTAGAAAATTTCATTTTCAAGTTGATTCTTTTAAGAAAAATGCATTTTATACTTAGAACTTTAAGTATTTGTTACCTATACCCTAAGGACTTCGTTTATTTTAAGAAAATACCATTTTTGAAGTTGGAAAACTAGTGTTTTCTACCCATCTATCCATTATTACGAATTTGGCCTTCAAGACTTTGACTCAAAACTTCTATTAGACTTTATCTCTGGTTTCAAATATTTTCTTTAGTAAAACTCATTTAAACTCATGAAAAAATATTACCAAACATTATCTATCACTTATAGACTTCATTTTTCTTGTAAAATACATGTTTAGAAGTTGATAAAAGGGTTTTTAAACTAGGTTTCTCAAGTCATCCGAATTTACACTAACTCATTTCTTGCAAAATGTTTTCCTTTTTGGTATTAAACTCATCTATCTATAGATGTATGTATTAGAAAGGTTATTTACCAAGGACAAAAACATTAAAGACCATTAATGCACATAAACTTAAAATAAAGATGAGATCTTAAATGCCTACATGAATATGAGTAGTAAAATGATAGATCTACTATATCAAGTGCTTAAATAGGTTTTGAAAACATAAAAAACATTTTTATAAAAGATCTTTTGTTCAAAACACTTTTTGATGAATAATCATAAAGCTTATGCCTTGAAAGCTCCTTGAAATACAAGATCTACTAGTGATGGTTTGGTATTCTTGTTTTGATATTTCCTTGTCCCTATCAAGAGATCATGGGGACATTTAGTTGGAAATATCCAAGAATAACCTAGCCATTACAAAGATCTAAGGATATATGAAGCAAGGTTCATCTACTTAAGGTAAAATAGGAGACAAAAGAAGAAAAAAGAAAGTTGTGTGTGTGTGTGGGAGGCATGATGGTCACGGCAAAGAGGGAGTGGAGAGGAGAGAAAAGAGAGATTTTCACCTTTTGAAAAACTTGAAAAGTGTAGAATGAAGTGAGAGAAAGAAAAAGCAGTTTATATATAAAGTGAAATTAGGTTAAAATGGAATAAAACAATTAAAAAAAATTTGCAAATTGGAACTTGTTGAGGAGGGTTTCACGCCAACCAATGCAAGAGAAAAAGGGAGATTTGATTTCCTTCTTTTGATTGATTTATTTGATTGATTTGTACATTAATGCCATAACTTGTAATAATAATTAAGAGACAAAAGTCTTTGGAAAAGAAAGTGGAATTGAGTGGTTGTAAGAATAGGGTGTACAAATGGGTAGTCATAAGTTGTACTTGTGAATAGTAATGAATAGTAATCAAGACAACTTAATTACCGGTAGTAAGAAAAATACGAAAAAGAAGGTTATAACTATATTTTTCGTAAGCCGGAAAATTATGAAATTTATATTTTTAAAATCCTTATTTTATTTCGATTCAAATGAGTATTCATAAGGAAATTTTTGAAATTCTAGTTCCGGGGCACGTTTTTCTATAATGGGTCTCGGGATGACCCGAAATTGAAATTTTCTTAAAATATGATCTTTTCTTGTTTCGAAATATAATCAAGAACTATATTCAAAATTAATTTTGCCTATAAAAGTTTCTTATTTAGAAACCGAGGAAAAGCCGGAATTAGGGTTTCTAGGTCTTTCTCACAAAGCTTGAACTAAACCGGTTTAGGGTTTCATTTTCCGGTTTTCGAAGTTTACTTGATTACTAAGAAACCCGTGGTATACATTATAAAAGTAATAAAATTGTGTAATGAAATAAAATGAATAGTGCAAAACACTAATCAATTAGCGGTAGAAATGAAAATACGATAAAAGGTTATAATTGTAACTTTTATAACCCGAAAAATTATATAACTGATATATTTAGAAATCTTATAAAATTACGAGTCTAACTGTACTAATGGTATGTTTTTGATATCTCGAGCCCCGAGACACACTTTTCAAAGTCTGTATTCGAACGGGTTCGAGATAGGTCAAAAATTTACCAATATGATATTTTTAAACAAACTTATATTACTACGAAAGATTCTACTTATTTAAACTACACCTCGGCCTCTAGGGTTAAGGGCGCTAGATTGCCGGACTTAAGCTATTGTATTCCGATTAGGGTTTTCGGGTGATTTTTTCGGTTTAGATCCTTGCCAATTTGGAAACTGATATTTATGTTTATACAACATATTTAATTTGAGAAATTTATTTTAAGTTTTATTTTTGTAAGTATTTAATATCTTTTAACGTTTTCGGAATTCTTGAATTGGGTTTCATTTTCGAAAGTTAATCGTTATTTACTTTTTATTAATTTGTTTTTGGGTTTTATATTACCCGATTTTATAAATCGGAGTTAAATATGAAATTTTTGTACGCCGTGGTTTTGAATTTGAAGACCACTGAGTTCTTATTTTATTTTTAAGGATTTTCATTTTCTCATTGTCACACCCCATAGGTACCCTAAAACGTAACAATCCGCCACATACCATATAAGATTCCCGAATTACCGCCTTAGTCTTTCGAGAGCCTTATATAGATGTAAGGTGTACCTTTACACACAATAGAGTACAAGTCCGAATGGAGATAAAAGCTTAATTTGGCATACATTAGCAGTAGGATATAATTCATGAGACATAAATAAATATTACAAATTCTAAGGGGCATTCCCCTGCAAAAGAATAATTAACGGTCTTATACAGTCATCTAAGTCTTAGAAGTTTCCTATGGAAGTCTAAAACATAAATTCCAACTTCTAGGGGAAACTCCTAGCTTCTATACCTGTTCAGCTGGGTCACATCGCCTAAACCACAAATGGGATAGCTGCAAAAGGAATGGACTGTAGGGACGTAAGCTAACTAGCTTAGTGAGTGTAATCTTCCACAATAACATTCATGTCACAACAATTCAAGCAAGTTATTAATCAAGCAAGTGGATGCATCAAACACGTGAGTTCAACATACATATGACCAGCCGGAAATCATATGTGGATGGAATTGCGCCCTCCATCCCGGGTTAGCAGATTAACGACTACTGCGGTACTAACAATATGCCGTTTATGGTTCACGACTAACCTACGATTATTCGATGTCGTTTACGGTTCACGACTAACCTACGATTATTCGATGTCGTTTATGGTTCACGACTAACCTACGATTATTCGATATCGTTTATGGTTCACAATTAACCTACAAATGCTAATGCTCCTTCCCCTTATGATATGCACATGTCAATTTAGCATTAGTCTAAGTAGTTGATTAAGCCATTTTACTTAGGCGATCAAACAATTTCTCAGACAATCCATCATAGCTAACTACACAACCAAAGTTTATCACCTGGTTTCGATATTCTTAATTTGAGTTCTCACATCATCATCAATCATATAAATTTCCCATTAATCCCCATCATTCATATTCCATTTATTTGACCTACATTCTAGTGCACTACTTTACAAGCACATACAATAAATGAATCGGGAAGAAAAACTCACTCCGCCATTGGTTCGCCTTTCTTCTAGTAATAATAATCCGGAGGCAAAGATTCAACGTCCTCGGGTTCTCCTATTCACATAAGAAATACCCTAATAAGTATTCTACCATCTTAGGATACTAAAACTCTAAGAAAACTTAGTGAAATCGAAATTGCGTCATTTTCAAAGTCCCGTTTTAAAATGGCCATAACTTGGTCGTTTTAAGTCGGAATTTCGCAAATTTTATATCGATTTCTATCTACTTTGGAAGAGATTTCTAAATATGAAGTTTAAATCAAGTTTTGAAAATATAAGCCTCGGAATTGAGGGATCAGATCTGTATTGCAGGTATATCGATTCCAAAAATGTGGTTTTCATGAATGCACTTGAGATTCCTAAGTACAAAATGAAACTAAATGCAATGGTAATGATTTTCCCTATCATGAATGTCATGATATGAACTCTAATGAGCCTAAGTTTTTATAACTTTTTAGATTTAAAGAATTTAAATAAACTTTTCTTAGAAAACCACTTCATGCTATTGTTTAACAAGTGAGTTTACTACACTTGATCACACCTACATATTACAAGGATTTCCCTTAGAAAAACTCTACTTTATTTAAAGAAATTTTGACCCTTATATTAGTTATATCCTAAGGCCTTTATTTCTTTAATAAAATCCTCATTTATAAACTTTTAAGTGGGTCTTCTACTAGGGGGTTTCCAAAAATCCGAATTTAGAAAATTCCACTTTCAAGTTGATTCCTTTGAGAAAAATATATTTTATACTCAAAACTTTAAGTATTTATTATACCTATACCCTAAGGACTTCATTTATTTAAGAAAATACCATTTTTGAAGTTGGAAAAATAGTGTTTTCTAACCATACATCCATTATTACGAATTTTGTCTACATGACTTTTAGCTCAAAACTTCTATTGGACTTCATTTCTTGTTTCCAACATTTTCTTTAGTAAAATCTCATTTAGACTCATGAAATATATCACCAAACATTATCTATTACCTATAGGCTTCATTTTTCTTGAAAAAGATATGTTTAGAAGTTGATAAAAGTATTTTTAACTTAGGTTCCCAAAGTCATCCGAATTTACACAAGTTCATTTCTTGAAAAGTGTTTTCCTTTTTGACTTTATTAACTTATCTAACCATAGATCTATATACTAAGAAGGTTATTTCTAAAGACAAAAGCATTAAAGACTATTAATGCACATAAACACAAAATAATAATGAAACCTTAAATGCCTACATGATTATGAGTAGTAAAATGATATATCTATTATTTCATATGCTTAAATGAGTTTTGAAAATATTAAAACTATATTTTTATAAAAGATCTTTTGTTTAAAATACTTTTTGAGGGATAAACATAAAGCTTTTGGCATGAAAGCTCCTTTAAATGTTAGATCTACTTTGTAATGGTTCGGTATTCTTGTTTTGACATTTCCTTCCCTAGCAAAAGCTCATGGGGTCCTTTGGTTGGAAATATCCAAGAATCACTTAGCCATAACAAAGATCTATGAGTGGAAGGAGTGAAAGCTTACTTACTTGAAGTGAATAGAAGATGAAAAGAGGAAATGGAAAGTTGTGTGTGTGTGTGAGAGGGGGGGGGGGGGGGGGGGGGGGGGGGGGGGGGGGGGGGGGGGGGGGGGGGGGCGGCTTGAAACTCATGCCAAAGAGGGGAAATGGGAGGGATTTGAGAGCTTTTACACTTTGTAAAAGTTGAAAAGTGAAAGAATGAGAGAGAAGAGAGAAAAGTAGTTATATATATGGAATGAGATTACGTTAAATGGAGAAAGAAAAATTGCAAATTGGAGCATGGAGGAGAGGGGGGGGGGGGGGGGGGGGGGGGTGGCGGGGGGGGGGGGGCAATTCACGCCGTTCATTGTGCTTGTGGAGGAAGGGAAAAGTTTAAATTTTTACTTTAATTGATTGATTTAACTTTGATGTGTAATTGTCTTAATTTGTATGAAAAGTTAAGGGACAAAAAGTATTTAGAAAAGAGAGTGATTTGAGTGATGGTAAGAGTTGAAATTGTAGAGTGTGCTAAAGTATATAGGTGGTACTTGTGAATAGTGAGGAATAGTAGACAAGACAATTTAATTTTCGGTAGTAATGAAATACGATAATAAAAGGCTATAACTGTATTTTTCATAAGCCGGAAAATTATAAAAAATATATTTTTGAAATCCTTATTTTATTTCGTTCAAATGAGTACTCATTAGTAAATTTTTGAAATTCTAGTTCAGGGCACATTTTTCTATAATGGTCTCGGGATGACCTGGAATTGAAATTTTCTTAAAATCTGATATTTTCTTGGTTTGAAATATATCAAGAACTATATTCAAAATTAAATTTTCTTAGAAAAGTTTCTTAATTGGAAACCGAGGAAAAGCCGGGATTAGGGTTCTAGTTCTCTACTCTAGACTTAAGCTATTCTGGTTTGGGTTTTGGTTTCCGTTTCTAAGGTTTTCTTAACTACTTGAAAAAACCGGGGGTTGGGGTTTTACACTCATGATTAAGAAATTTTTGGATTCGTTCGTGATTTAGGACTTGTCGAAATTCGGTTTTAATTTGGAGTGATTTTTAGGGTTTATTTTTGAAGTTCATTTTGGAATAATTTATTGAAATTTTCCGGGGCTTACATTATGTATCACCAAACCCCAAATGAAGGGCGCAAATCCATTCAACATATAGTTCCCGGAAAAATATATATCTTGTTTGCCCATGTGTATGATGCATTCCATTTGTTTGATTAAATAACTTGTTTGAAACTTTGTTACAAGAAGTTATTTATGGAAATAATTCTCACTAAGCCTGTAGTTTATTCCCCCATAGATATCTTTTGCAGTTTTCCTATTTATGGTTAAGTCCAGGAGGACCCTGCGGGCAGGTATTTCTTTTTGGATAAAGGAAATTCTAGATGAAGTTTAGTATTAGAATGATGTACAAATATTCTTGTAATAGATTAGTGATCATGGGAAATGTCCCTAAGCTTGTTAAAACCATTGATATGAGTAAATGATTATTATGAATCCTCTTTTCTTAATATGTTTTATATCTTCTTAAGCTTCATTAATTCCATGTATGGTCCTCTAAATTTATGAGAGCACGCCTTACACTTAATATCAAAGCTTTTGGAGTGGCTAAGGTTGTCACACTTAAGCTTTAATATTGAGTGTGGCGGACTGTTACGTTTAGGGTACCCCTTGGGGCGTGACATAACTTGTATGAAATTCGCATAAAACTTGTATGAGAATATTATACTTACTTGTTTAAATCAAAAAACATACTCCTTATCCAACTGAAACAAATTAAACTCGTGATCTTAATCCTTCCCATGTTTTCCTTCAAGAACACAAACCTTAAGAAATCATGCATAAATCCGTAGAAAATGTGTTGTAGATGGATTAAGATCACTCATCTTTGATCAAACTTGCCTTAGGATGAAGATTCCACAAAGAATAATCAGACTTCTCTCTCTCACAAAGGAAAAAGGATGAAATAACTTATGTGGAAAAACCTTCAAACGAACGCATCTATTTATAGAATTTGCACATACACGGCAAATTTAATTCCTACATCGACGGCGTAGAATCCCCAGGACATGGTGTTCGTCGTGCAACAAAATCCTTCACGTCATTTCAAACATCAAATGCCGGTAAAACCTAACTCAACACCTGCGGCATTCGACTCCAGCGTTTAAACAATAATGCTTCTTATCCAACTTCAACACAAGCCAAAAACACACACACACACCGGTGTTTACCGTCGTTAAAGAATTTAATACTATAGACAACCTACGTTACCTCTACGCTAGTGGTGTTCCCTTTCCAGATGCAAGTGTTGCATCTGTCAAAAATTGCAGAAGTTCCAAATTTTCACAATTCTTTCTCAAAACAAAAATTAACCAAACTTAACTTGTTTTATGGTTTTGATGTAAGCTTATATATATATATATATATATGTCATGACCCATTTATCTTCATTTTATCTTATTTTTCTATGTGTTACATATACTTTTGAATTCCTTATTAAAATTCCAGTCTTAATGAGTATTATGGAATATTTTTCTGATTTCGAATCTCGGGACTGGTTTTCTAGAACGGATCCCCGTCAGATTCGAAATAGATAATTTCTCGAAAACTGAACTTTTTATGTTTCAATAAATTATTTAGAACTACAATCTATATTAACTTGCTCTCAAAAGCTCCATGGTTTCATTCTTGGTGAATCCAAACTTAGGGTTTCTAGGTTTCTTTCTAACCCTATCTATTCCGGTTTGGGGTTTGGTTTTCGATTCAGCTCTCGGAATCAAGTTCAGTTTACAAAGAAAACCAGGGCTTACAGTACACAACGTATTTCATGTTTCTATATTAAGAAAATATGTGAAGGATTCTAAACAAATAGTAGCTTTAGAACCATTGGAAGTGCAACCAAATCTCACTACAGTTGAAAAGCTAGTAAGGAATTTAGATGCTAAAGAACATATTTTAAGAAGACATATAATCAAGTATGTGAAAGTACAATTGACAAATCAATTTAAACAGGAAGCTACTTGGGAGCTAAAGGAGGAAATCAAAGGAAAATATCCCGAGCTTTTTGAAGATCTAGGTAATTTTTGAGGATGAAAGTTTATTTTAGGAGAGGAGATATGTAATATAAAAGTAAATAAATCATATTGAAGGGAAAAGTTGTCATATATGGTTAAATAAGAGGGTTTTATGGTCCGCCTTAATATAAATATTAATATATATATATTGTTAATAGCATATACATTTGATCAAAAGGGAGTCGTCTAAGAAGGAATTGAGGATGTAGCATTTAGGTCACTGGTGTCATGTTCCGAAGGGTATCCTAAACGTGGCAGTCCAACACTTATAATATCAAGACTTAAGAACGACTACCTTAGTCACGCGAAAGTCTTGATATTATATGTAAAGCATCTAACACAGTAATAGGAGACTCTTTTGGGAAGTGTGGTCTAAGCAAGTAATATTGAACATACAAGAATCTAGAAATAATGATAGTTCAAAAGTCTATTACGTGAATCTTAGGGGCATACCCTCACTATATCTCCAAGGATCGAGATAAACTAATAGTCTTTACAATAACTTAAATACTACATCAAAAGATTTTAAAAAATTAAAGTCAAATCCTTTAAGTAGATTTCCTTTAAAAGCTCCCAAAAGAAAACTTATGCGAATATGAGGAGACTTCGAGTACAAGAACAGGTGTTCCTGTGAATAGAAATATCTATAGGGGCATAAGCTTTATGAGCTTAGTGAGTATAATCTCAATAATCATACTTAAAACAAAATAGCAACCAAGTTTATTAGACAAGCAAATGGAATGTAACAAGCACGTGAGTATATAAGACATATGATTTTTCGGGAATCATATGTTGAATGAATTTACATCCTTCATTCGAAGTTAGGTATTCAGGCCCATTACAACCATCATTTCTTTAAAAACCATTTTTATAGATCTTACTGACTCCTATTCGCCCAAAAAAAAAATATGTAGTTATTACTGGCTTCTACCAGCCATCAATTTGTAGATCTTACTGACTCCTACTCGCCATACACAGATACTACCGATTATATCAACCACTATTATCATACTCATGTCCCACCATTTGTATAATAGTAAATGCAATGTGACTCTACGAATGAAGTGCATGTCTCGATTTTATTTTAGGTTTAGCCATTTGTATTACAAATTATTCCAGTTGATCAACCAATTTCAAACACTTTCAACATGCTAATATAACATACAACTCATTATAAGCAATTCATGACTCAATATACTTATTATTCTTTCAACAAGTTATAAACATATGCATCTTCAATTTTATCTTTCCTTAAGTCTAGTGCAACTAAATTACAAGCACAAACATAAGCATGAAAATAAGGAAAGTAGACTCACTCGACCATAACGATACTCCCTTAGTCGAAATAGTCATCGAGGTGGTACACGTCCTTCTCCTCGGTTCCTAAACAAAGGAAATACCTAAAATGAGTATTCCATAAAATTTCTAGTCAAAACTTCTAATTCTATTTTCTAATTGCGGTAAAATTCATATAGGTGGAAATTCCAACTTAAAATGGCCATAACCTACTCATTTTAACTTTGAATTTTGTATATAATATACCGTTTTATACCTATTCAAAAAGATCTATCCAATTATAAGGTTATTTTTGTCATAAAAAGTCATTTGGGTCTTGAAACCTTAGGGTACAGATTTATCACAAAATTTCTAGTTTTCAAAACTTAAATTTGCAAACTTTTCTTTATCCAAAAATAAATACTTGTACCCAAAATTTAGATATTATTATAGTTAGAAAACTTTTAGAATATATATATATTGACTCATATCATATGCATGAATTTAATGAAGTTATCTTAAAAATGATTTTTGTAAAAGCAATGTGTTCTAAAAATTGGAAAAGCAAAACTTTGAAAATTTCCACTTAGTTTGTTGGAAAAATTTCTTGAATCATTTTAAGTGAGTATTTTCTCCTTTTAATTCTATTTCTTAGTCTATTGAAAATAGTCAAATTTCTCTAAAAATGACTTTCTGCTTTCTAAGTTTCTTATAACTGAATTTATAGGGGTTGAGAGGGTAATTTCTAAATACTGTTTGATAGTAGTTAAAATTTATCAAAGTTTACATGTTCTTAACTTTTCCTAAAGTTTATTTCATTTAATTAAAATGATTTCCAAAGTTGCTTACTAATTTTATTTCTTAAGAACATTTTATTTCTATAAAAAAACATTCTTGGTGATTTTTTAAACTAGTCTATTCCTTGATATTTTAGTTTATTGGTGAAACTTTCTTAATGAAGTATAGTAAAACTTTCGTTAATCAAGAATTTGAAATTCTAACTTTAAAGAAAACCTTTTCACTTTATTGTTTTGTAATGTGCATGTGTGATATGTCTACTTTATGTATCATCTAAATATTCCTATGTACTATTGTTACTAAAAACTTATGATGAACTCCTTTAGATTTTTGGAAATGATTTGCTAAGATAAATTCCTAAGTTTTTATGGGAAAATGATTTCTTACATGACAAATGTTTACTTTGAAAAAACTCCCATCTTCTCTTTTTATTTAAAAAAATTTTGTTGAGACAATGTCAATATGCTCATGCATGATTATGAATATGTATTCATGAGAAATAAAAGAATATATCATAATAACATAAGATAAATATAAGAAATAGTAAGAGCATAATATTAATATCAAGCATTGGGAACCTTAGCTTCATTAAGGTAACCTAATCAAGTATTAGGAGCCTTAGCTTCATCAAGACAAACCGGGACTAAGAATAGACTAGTCCTAAAAAAAAAGAGAAAAGAAAAGAGAAGAAAAAAGCAATCATAATAGCAGGTTAGAGAAAGTTAGTGAGCATTAGGCTCTAAAAATATATAGATATACATATAATTAGCAATATATATGGAGTTAGATTAGAGCATAATAATAACAATAATATCAACATATATAGAAGCATAATAATAACATAATAAAATTGGAATTTCATGTGCAAGAACAAAACATGAACATGTTATTACTTTTACTATGCATGTAAGTTTCAAAACAACACCATAGTCATGTTAAGTTATATGACATGGGTAAATAAATAGGAATAGAAGTTTTACCTAAAGTGTTTGTGTGGTATAAATATGGTAGATGAATAGAGTATTATATGGGTAGTAGAAAATAGTAGATGGTTTGTATCTAGAGGAGGATTTTTGTGAGTGTTTGGTGAAAGAGAGTTTTGGTAGAGAGAAATTTTTGTGGAGAATGTTTATGGAGTGAATTTGGGAGAGTTTTGTTATGTGTGAAGATGATGTGAAAGAAGTGGAGGGAAAAGGGGTATTGATAGTTGAAGATGGAGGGAAATTAGATTTAATAAAATAAATTGAAAAAGAAAAATAATTTAGATGGAGGAGATAGAGGGTGCGTTGGCCTTAGAGAGAAAGAGGGAGAGAAATTATTTTATTTGTTGTTTTGTAATAAAAAGTACTTAAGATGTGAAGTATGGTTGATGTGAAGGTGTATTGGAAATGAAAAAAGTAGAAAAATAGGTATGTAGGTAGTAAGAATAGGTTGTAAGGTAAAGTAGAAATAGATGAATAGTAGTATAAGATAATGAATAGTAAACAAGACTAATAATATATTAGTAGTAAAGAAAACACGCGTATAAATGTGATATCTGTTATATTTAGTCGCCAAAAAATTACAAAACTGATATTTTTGAAATCCTTGTATTATTTCGGATTTAACGATGTTATCAGAATATTTTTATTATTCCAAGTCCCAGTACACGCTTTTCAAGAGTTAATCCCGTTCGGGTCTGAAAGACAATAAAAATTCATGAATTTGATATTTTTATGCTTCCTTATATTATTACGAACTATTATTACTAATTATTTCAATTCTGTTATCTATGGCTAAAGAATACGGGAATGCAGGATCTAAATTTTAGGGTTTGTTCTAGTCTTTTGTTGACTTTTAGAGTTTTCGGTTGACTTTTAATTCTAAGATTAAGCTTAAAGTTAACCAAAATTTTCAAAGGTTTACAACTGGCTTTGACTTCTATGCCATCGGCATTAGGTGCCCTTTTCAGTTTTTATGATGCCAGCATTTGTTGCCAGTGTATGATGTTGGAATTATGTTGTTTTTAGGGTTTTCCATGTATTATAAATAGACCCTTAACCTTGTTTTCTTTTCATAACCTTTCCTAAGATTTTGGAAACCCTAAACCTCCCTCAAGAGTGTAACCTTGCTTCAAAGGAGATATAGATTCAAAAACTAGGTAAGTTGTTTCTTTTCAGTCTTTTAGCAATCTAAAAGATTTATCTCTTTTGAGTTTTCTTATTGGTTTCGAAGGGAGTTGATTTTGGAAGAATTTCGGAGAAACCTTAAGTTTTATTGTTAGGGATTTCATGTTCTGTGATCAAGGAGGAAGGTGTGTTTGAACCTAGGATAGTTGTAGTTTTTATTAATTTAAGGGTTTAGATGACCTTTTGAGTATGTTTATTTTGTGAAAACAAGTTTTGAAATAATTTTACTTTATGTGGTTAGGTGTTTCTGTTGAAGTTAGGTTTTTTGTTCCAAAAGTTGTTTCATGTATGCCCTACCTTAAATGATTGTGTTGTTAGTATTACACCCCAAAGGATACCCTAAACGTGACAATCCGCAGCATACTAAACGTGACTTCAGAATCACTATCACAGCTATTCAAAAGTCTTGTATTAGATGTAAGGCGTTCCTTTACGATAATAGAATACATATGCAATTGAAGATAGATATTTTAATTTAATAAAATAAGCATAAAAATATAAACCACAGATATCTCATGATCATTTACAAAATACTAAAGGGCATTTCCCCCGCAAAATAATAAGTCCAGATATTAGTTTTTAATAACAACCCAAGTGTTTGAGGTTTCCTATGAAAGTCTATACAAAGCTAATCATAAACTTCTAAGGGAATCTCCTAACTTTGCATCACCTGATTTGGCTAAGTCCGAGGACGCAACCATAGGTAGGGAAACTGCATCAAAAAGAAGCTAAGGGGGTATAAGCTATGCTAGCTTAGTGAGCTTCACTTCCAAAATTAAATACTCAATCCAACAATGAGGCAAGTAGGTTATATTAAACAATCATATGAAACGCACAAGCACGTAAGCATACAATACATAAGACTTTCTAGGAGTCCTATGTTGAATGGATTTACGCCCTCCATTCGGGGTTAGGTGTTTCAGGCCCATACGACCATAGATTTCAATTTTTTCTCTCATTTACTTAGTGGTTGTTTTAGGTGCCCACCCACTCGTTAATTATGTAGTTGATTCAAGTGCTTACTCTACCTCCATTTTAATTTAGGCGACCTCGCGCCAATAATCTGAGTTTTTAGGCCCACCCGTTACCTAGCTATTATGCTTTTTTTCCCATAAAGGTATAACAACGAATGTAATGTGACTCAATATATGTTATGCATGGACAATTTAAATATATGGTCATGGTATATTATTTAAATGAATTATAGGCGATCATAGAGATTTCAAACACTTCAATTCTATACTAAATCATACAAATATTCATAACACTTCCCATTTCGATATTCTTATCATCAATTTAACCAAATAGAATTCACATGCACATTCCAACTTTATCTTGTCCTAATTCTAATGTCACTATCATTACAAGCACAATCATAAGCATGTAATTTAAAGAAAGTGAACTCACTTGACCATGGACACTGGTCTCTAGTAGTAGCAATTCGAAGACATGAATT
>JAMXBD010004889.1:0-37252 GCA_024138025.1 Combretum micranthum
ATTTCACATATATTTAGCACAAACATCAATTAGCTAGAAATAAAATAACAAAATGCACAATTTCTTGTGCAAACCTGTATAATATTTACTTAACCAATCTCTTTAAAAACATTAAACTAAAGCAAGTGTCACCTTAAATAATAATCGTTGAAAATTGATTTTTTTTTTTTTTTTATCTTTTGTGATGAAAGGACATGGGTTGTATTAGGACTAGTTACTTCGAAACACTACAATGGTAATGTTGAACATACAGATTTATTTCTATAAATGATTTTTTGTAAATAGAATATTTTTTTTTTATGAATAGAAATTATATAGAAAGCGCAATCCCTATTTAAAATCTTTATTCAATAGCATGTTGATAATATTTATGTAGATTATTTTAGCAATTATTTTGATTTTCAGTTTTCAACCCTAGTTTAATAATTATTTTATTTTTTCTAAAGTTAAACCTACATGTGAAGATGTTATTCGCGATAGGATTGGATTACAGTTGTCATTGTGTGAATAAATGATTTCTAGGGAAAAACTTAGGTAAGTCTTGTTAAAGACTTTCAGGGAAGATGTAAGATCGACTGTTAAATCTTGCACAAAAGTTATAGGTTTGTTTAAAAGTTGTAGGTGTGGTAGGTTATAAAATCTAATAGGTGTTGTAGTTTGTGTATAAAAGTTATAGGTGGTAGCTCGAGAAAGTGGTAGGTATGGTAGGTAAGTGATGACTCAAGTTGGTCCTATGCTTTCTATCTTGTCGTATTGGTGGCCAATATGATAGGACTAATGATAAAGAAAAAGCATTGGAACTCGGTGGGTTTGTTGGAATTCGCTATATTAAATATATTTAAAATTATGTTCAAGCTTATATGAGTTTTACTATGAAACTAATCTCACAAATAATGTAGGGTTTTTTTTTTTTTTTTTGTACATTTACTCTTTTAGAGTGTTACTGTAATCTTATATTACTAATTTTTTAACTCAATGAGGTTGTACATGCAAACAAATAATTGCATATTCTTTACATTATTAAATAGATATTGGTTGAAAAGTAGTTTACTTTGGCCAATTTTTTATTTAATGTTTAAAATTATATATTAATTTAATACTTTTTATTTCTTTATTTTGGAAACGGATGGGTTAGTCCTATGCAAGCCCATCGGGAACCTTGTGGTACACAAGCAAAAACTTGCCTCATGTCAATTCAGAGCAGTAACTAATTCGAGCGAGGTCAAGAAATATCCCGAGCCATGAAGATGTCTATATGTAATGTTAATAGTAATATTATTACCTTATGATTCTTGGTTTATGGTTGATTTCACATATATTTAGCACAAACATCAATTTTCTAGAAAAAAAAAAAAAACTAATATGCGCAATTTCTTGTACAAACCTAGTATAATATTTACTTAACTAATCTCTTTTAAAACATTTACTAAAATAAGTGTCACCTTAAATAATAATTCGTTGAAAATTGCTTTTTTTTTTCGCTTTTATGATGAAAGGACATGGGTGTAGGACTAGTTACCTTCGAAAATATTACAATGGTATGTTGAACATACAGATTTTTTCTATAAATGATATTTTTGTAATAGAATTTTTTTTATGAATAGAATTTATATATAGAAAACCAATCCCTTTAAATCTTCTATTCAATAGCATGTTGATATATTTTAGTAGATTATTTTAGCAATTAGTCTTGATTTCAAGTTTCAACCCTATTTTAATAATTATTTATTTTTTCTAAAGTTTAAACCTACATGTGAAAATGAGAAATTCGGCGATAGGATTGGATTAAAGTTGTCATTGTGTGAATATAAATGATTTCTAGGGAAAAACTTAGGTCAAGTCTTGTACAAAGACTTACAGGGAAGGTGTAAGATTCACTGTTAAATCATGCACAAAAGTTATAGGTTTGTTTGAAAAGTTGTAGGTGTGGTAGGTTATAAAATCTAGTAGGTGTTGTAGTTGGTGTATTAAAGTTATAGGTGGTAGGTCGAAAAAGTGGTAGGTGTGGAAGGTAAGTGACTTGACTCAAGTCTATCCTATGCATTTTGTCTTGTCGAATACGGTGGCCCAATATGGTAAAGACTAATGATAAAGAAAAAGCATTGGAAACTCGGTGGGTTTTTTGGAATTCGTAATATTAAATATAATTTAAAATTACGTTGAAGCTTTATATAGAGTTTTACTATGAAAGAATCTCACAAATGATGCAGGGTTTTTTTTTTTTTTTTGTGGTAGATTTTACTCTTTTAGAGTGTTACTGTAATCTTATATTACTAATTTTTTAACTCAATAAGGTTTTACATGCAAACAAATAATTACATATTTTTTACATTATTAAATAGATATAGGTTAAAAATAGATTATTTAGGACAATTTTATATTTAATGTTTAAAATTTTATATTAATTTAATAATTTTTATTTTTTTATTTTGTAAACGGATGGGTTAGACCTATGCAAGCCCATCAGGAACCTTGCGGTATCACTAGCAAAAACCTGCCTCATGTCAATTTAGAGCAGTAACGAATTCGAGCTAGGTCAAGACCTATCCCGAGCCATGAAGATGTCTATATGTAATGTTAAGTAATATTATTACCTTATGATTCTTGGTTTATGGTTGATTTCACATATATTTAGCAATAACATCAATTAGCTAGAAATAATAAAACAAATATGCAAAATTTCTTGTACAAACCTAGTATAATATTTACTTAACCACTCTCTTTTAAAACATTTACTAAAATAAGTGTCACCTTAAATAATAATTCGTTGAAAATAGCTTTTTTTTTTATTTTTCTTTTATCATGAAAGGACATGGGTGTATTAGGACTAGTTACCTTCGAAAATATTACAATGGTATGTTGAACATACAGATTTATTTCTATAAATGATATTTTTGTAAATAGAATTTTTTTTTATGAATAGAAATTATTTATAGAAAACGCAATCCCTATTTAAGTTTTCTGTTCAATAGCATGTTGATATATTTATAGTAGATTATTTCTGCAAATAATTTTGATTTCAAGTTTCAATCCTATTGTAATAATTATTTATTTTTTCTAAGGTTAAACCTATGTGAAGATGAGTAAATTCGGCGATAGGATGGATTACAGTTGTCATTGTGTGATATAAATGATTTCTAGGGAAAAAACTAGGGCAAGTCGTATAAAGACATACAGGGAAGATGTAAGTTCCACTGTTAAATCTTGCACAAATTATAGGTTTGTTTAAAAAGTTGAAGGTGTGGTAGGTGATAAAATCTAGTAGGTGTTGTTGTTTGTGTATAAAAGTTATAGGTGGTAGGTCGAAAAAGTGGTAGATGTGGTAGGTAAGTGACTTGACTCAAGTTGGTCCTATGCTTTCTATCTCATCGTATACAGTGGCCCAATACGATAGAGACTAATATAAAAAAAGAAAAAAGCATTGGAAACTTGGTGGGTTTGTTGGAATTCGCTATATTAAATATAATTTAAAATTACGTTCAAGCTTTATATAGAGTTTTACTATGAAAAGAATCTCACAAATAATGTAGGTTTTTTTTTTCTTTTTTGTAGATTTAACTCTTTTAGAGTGTTACTCTAATCTTATATTACTAATTTTTTAACTCAATAAGGTTGTACATGCAAACAAATAATTGCATATTCTTTACATTATTAAAGAGATATAGGTTGAAAAGTAGATTATTTAGGCCAATTTTATATTTAATGTTTAAAATTTTATATTAATCTAATAATTTTTATTTTTTTATTTTTTAAACGGATGGGTTAGACCTATGCAAGCCCATCGGGAAGCTTGCGGTACACAAGCAAAAACTTGCCTCATGTCAATTCAGAGCAGTAACGAATTCGAGCTAGGTCAAGACCTTTCCCGACCATGAAGTTGTCTATATGTAATGTTAAAAGTAATAATATTACCTTATGATTCTGGTTTATGGTTATTTCACATATATTTTGCACAAACATCATTGGCTAGAAATAAAAAAACAAATATGCACAACTTCTTGTAAATACCTAATATAATATTTACTTAACCAATCTCTTTTACAACATTTACTAAAATAAGTGTCACCTTAAATAATAATTCGTTGAAAATTGCTTTTTTTTTTCCCCCTTTTAAGATGAAAGGACATCGGTGTATTAGCACTTGTCACCTTCGAAAATATTACAATGGTATGTTGAACGTACAATTTATTTCTATAAATGATATTTTGTAAATAGAATTTGTTTTTATGAATAGAAATTATATATAGGAAACGCAATCCCTATTTAAATCTTCTATTCAGAATGTTGATAAATTTATAGTAGAATTATTTTAGCAATTAATTTGATTTCAAGTTTCAACCCTAGTTTATAATTATTTATTTTTTCTAAAGGTTAAACCTACATGAAGATGAGTTATTCCGCGATAGGATTGGATTACAGTTGTCATTGTGTGAATATAAATGATTTCTAGGGAAAACTTAGGTCAAGTCTTGTATAAAGACTTTACAGGGAAGATGTAAGATCGACTGTTAAATCTTGCACAAAGTTATAGGTTTGTTTAAAAGTTGTAGGTGTGGTAGGTTATAAATCTAATAGGTGTTGTAGTTTGTGTATAAAAGTTATAGGTGGTAGATCGAAAAGTGGTAGTATGGTAGGTAAGTGACTTGACTCAAGTTGGTCTATGCTTCTATCTTGTCGTATATGGTGGCCCAATATGATAGAGACTAATGATAAAGAAAAAGCATTGGAAACTCGGGTTTGTTGGAATTCGCTATATTAAATATATTTAAAATTACGTTCAAGCCTTATATAGAGTTTTACTATGAAAGAATCTCACAAATAATGTGGTTTTTTTTTTTTTTTTTTGTAGATTTTACTCTTTTAGAGTGTTACTCTAATCTTATATTACTAATTTTTTAACTCAATAAGGTTGTACATGCAAACAAATAATTGCATATTCTTTACATGATTAAAGAGTATAGGTTGAAAAGTAGATATTTAGGCTAATTTTATATTTAATGTTTAAAATTTTTTATTAATTTAATAATTTTATTTTTTTTTTTATTTTGTAAACGGATGGGTTAGACCTATGCAAGCCCATCAGGAAGCTTGCGGTACACAAGCAAAAACTTGCCTCATGTCAATTCAGAGCAGTAACGAATTCGAGCTTGGTCAAGACCTATCCCGAGCCATGAAGATGTCTAGATGTATGTTAAAAAAGTAGTTTTATTACCTTATGATTCTTGGTTTATGGTTGATTTCACTTATATTTTGCACAAACATCAATTAGCTAGAAATAAAAAAACAAATATGCACATTTCTTGTACAAACTTAGTATAATATTTAGTTAACCAATCTCTTTTGAAACATTTACTAAAATAAGTGTCACCTTAAATATAATTCGTTGAAAATTGCTTTTTTTTTTTTTCTCTTTTAAGATGAAAGGACATGGGTGTATTTGGACTTGTTACCTTCGAAAATATTACAATGGTATGTTGAACTGCAGATTTATTTCTATAAATGATATTTTTGTAAATAGAATTTTTTTTTATGAATAGAAATTATATATAGAAAACGCAATCCCTATTTAAATCTTCTATTCAATAGCATGTTGATATATTTATAGTAGATTATTTTAGCAATTATTTTTTATTTCAAGTTTCAACCCTATTTTAATAATAATTATTTTTTTTCTAAAGGTTAAACCTGCATGTGAAGATGAGTAATTCGGCGATAGGATTGGATTACAGTTGTCATTGTGTGAATATGAATGATTTCTGGGAAAAACTTAGGTCAAGTCTTGTATAAAGACTTACAGGGAAAGATGTAAAATCCACTGTTAAATCTTGCAAAAAAGTTATAGATTTGTTTTAAAAGTTGTAGGTGTGGTGGTTATAAAATCTAATAGGTGTTGTAGTTTGTGTACAAAAGTTATAGGTGATAGGTCGAAAAAGTGGTAGGTGGTAGGTAAGTGACTTGACTCAAGTTGGTCCTATGCTTTCTATCTTATCGAATACAGTGGCCCAATACGATAGAGACTAATGATAGAGTATAACCATTGGAAACTTGGTTGGTTTGTTGAATTCACAATATTAAATATAATTTAAATTACGTTCAAGCTTTATATAGAGTTTTACTATGAAAAGAATCTTACAAATAATGCAGGTTTTTTTTTTTTTTTTGTAGATTTTAATCTTTAAGAGAGTTACTCTAATCTTATATTACTAATTTTTTAACTTTAATAAGGTTGTACATGCAAACAAATAATTGCATATTCTTTACATTATTAAATAGATATAGGTTGAAAAGTGATTATTTAGGCAATTTTATTTTAATGTTTAAAATTTTATATTAATTTAATAATTTTTGTTTTTTATTTTGTAAACGGATGGGTTAGACCTATGCAAGCCATCGGGAAGCTTGCGGTACAAAAACAAAAACTTGCCTCATGTTAATTCAGAGCAGTAACGAATTCGAGCTAGGTCAAGACCTTTCCCGAGCCATGAAGATGTCTATATGTAATGTTAAAAGTAATATTATTACCTTATGATTCTTGGTTTATGGTTTATTTCACATATATTTTGCACAAACATCAATTGGCTAGAAATAAAAAAAACAAATATGCACAACTTCTTGTAAATACCTAATATAATATTTACTTAACCAATCTCTTTTAAAACATTTACTAAAATAAGTGTCACCTTAAATAATAATTCGTTGAAAATTGCTTTTTTTTTTCCCCCTTTTAAGATGAAAGGACATCGGTGTATTAGCACTTGTCACCTTCGAAAATATTACAATGGTATGTTGAACGTACAGATTTATTTCTATAAATGATATTTTTGTAAATAGAAATTTTTTTATGAATAGAAATTATATATAGGAAACGCAATCCCTATTTAAATCTTCTATTCAATAGCATGTTGATATATTTATAGTAGATTATTTTAGCAATTAATTTTGATTTCAAGTTTCAACCCTAGTTTAATAATTATTTATTTTTTCTAAAGGTTAAACCTACATGTGAAGATGAGTTATTCCGCGATAGGATTGGATTACAGTTGTCATTGTGTGAATATAAATGATTTCTAGGGAAAAACTTAGGTCAAGTCTTGTATAAAGACTTACAGGGAAGATGTAAGATCGACTGTTAAATCTTGCACAAAAGTTATAGGTTTGTTTAAAAAGTTGTAGGTGTGGTAGGTTATAAAATCTAATAGGTGTTGTAGTTTGTGTATAAAAGTTATAGGTGGTAGCTCGAAAAGTGGTAGGTATGGTAGGTAAGTGACTTGACTCAAGTTGGTCCTATGCTTTCTATCTTGTCGTATATGGTGGCCCAATATGATAGAGACTAATGATAAAGAAAAAGCATTGGAAACTCGGTGGGTTTGTTGGAATTCGCTATATTAAATATAATTTAAAATTACGTTCAAGCCTTATATAGAGTTTTACTATGAAAGAATCTCACAAATAATGTAGGGTTTTTTTTTTTTTTTTTGTAGATTTTACTCTTTTAGAGTGTTACTCTAATCTTATATACTAATTTTTTAACTCAATAAGGTTGTACATGCAAACAAATAATTGCATATTTTACATGATTAAGAGATATAGGTTGAAAAGTAGATTATTTAGGCCAATTTTATATTTAATGTTTAAAATTTTTTATTAATTTAATAATTTTTATTTTTTTTTTTATTTTGTAAACGGATGGGTTAGACCTATGCAAGCCCATCAGGAAGCTTGCGGTACACAAGCAAAAACTTGCCTCATGTCAATTCAGAGCAGTAACGAATTCGAGCTTGGTCAAGACCTATCCCGAGCCATGAAGATGTCTATATGTAATGTTAAAAGTAGTTTTATTACCTTATGATTCTTGGTTTATGGTTGATTTCACATATATTTTGCACAAACATCAATTAGCTAGAAATAAAAAAACAAATATGCACATTTCTTGTACAAACCTAGTATAATATTTACTTAACCAATCTCTTTTGAAACATTTACTAAAATAAGTGTCACCTTAAATAATAATTCGTTGAAAATTGCTTTTTTTTTTTTTTTCTCTTTTAAGATGAAAGGACATGGGTGTATTTGGACTTGTTACCTTCGAAAATATTACAATGGTATGTTGAACATGCAGATTTATTTCTATAAATGATATTTTTGTAAATAGAAAATTTTTTTTATGAATAGAAATTATATATAGAAAACGCAATCCCTATTTAAATCTTCTATTCAATAGCATGTTGATATATTTATAGTAGATTATTTTAGCAATTATTTTTTATTTCAAGTTTCAACCCTATTTTAATAATTAATTATTTTTTCTAAAGGTTAAACCTGCATGTGAAGATGAGTAATTCGGCGATAGGATTGGATTACAGTTGTCATTGTGTGAATATGAATGATTTCTTGGGAAAAACTTAGGTCAAGTTTTGTATAAAGACTTACAGGGAAGATGTAAAATCCACTGTTAAATCTTGCAAAAAATTTATAGATTTGTTTTAAAAGTTGTAGGTGTGGTAGGTTATAAAATCTAATAGGTGTTGTAGTTTGTGTACAAAAGTTATAGGTGATAGGTCGAAAAAGTGGTAGGTGTGGTAGGTAAGTGACTTGACTCAAGTTGGTCCTATGCTTTCTATCTTATCGAATACAGTGGCCCAATACGATAGAGACTAATGATAGAGAATAACCATTGGAAACTTGGTGGGTTTGTTGGAATTCACAATATTAAATATAATTTAAAATTACGTTCAAGCTTTATATAGAGTTTTACTATGAAAAGAATCTTACAAATAATGCAGGTTTTTTTTTTTTTTTGTAGATTTTAATCTTTTGGAGTGTTACTGTAATCTTATATTACTAATTTTTTAACTCAATAAGGTTGTACATGCAAACAAATAATGGCATCCTCTCTACATTATTAAATAGATATGGGTTGAAAAGTAGATTATTTAGGCCAATTTTATATTTAATGTTTAAAATTTTATATTAATTTAATAATTTTTATTTTTTCATTTTGTAAACGGATGGGTTTAACCTATGCAAGCCCATCGGGAACCTTGCGGTACACAAGCAAAAACTTGCCTCATGTCAATTCATAGCAGTAACGAATTCGAGCTAGGTCAAGACCTATCCCGAGCCATGAAGATGTCTATACATAATGTTAAAAGTAACGAATTTGATGCCATGTGCTAGTTATACATTAACTATGAGTGAGAGAAGATTGTTTTGTCAATTCCTAAGGAATGTTAGATTACCTGATGGTTATGTGTCACATATAGGTAGGTGTGTGGAAAACCCAGACTCAAAGCTTTTAGGTATGAAGAGTCATGATTGCCATGTTTTAGTTCAAGGGCTATTACTTGTAAGCACCCGTGGCTTATTGCCAAGGGAGGTTACCCTCGCTATAGCCAAGCTTGGAAGCTTTTTTGAGAGGCTATGTCAACATATTTTAAATGTTGAAGAGATACAAAGATGCAAAGTGACATTGTTACTATATTGTGCAAGCTGGAGCTAATCTTTCCTCCTACCTTCTTTGACATAATGGTGTATCTAGCTATCCACTTACCTCAAGAGGCATTAATGGTTAGACCTGTTGCATACTGTTGGATGTATCCTATTAAAAGGTATATGGTACACTTAGAATTTACCACTTTTTAAGTTGCTATCCATGTTTTTCTTATGTACTATTGATCATTGTTTGTAGGTACTTAGGCTCCCTAATGCAATTCGTTAGAAATAGAGCTTCTCTAGAAGGCTCCATTGTAGAAGCTTATGTTGTTCATGAGTGCTTGACCTGGTGTTCACACCACTTAGAAGGCATTGAGACAACATTTAACCATCTAGACAGGAATTTTGATTCTTTAGAGGATAGTGGTTTAGATGTCTTCACACATACAGTCAGCTTGATTTCTCTACCCACATATGTGGTATTATTGAGCGGAGAGGTTGATACTGCAAAATGGTACATTATCAACAACTGCAAAGAGATTCAACCTTACCTAGAGTGAGTTGAAAGTTGCAAACATTATATATAAGCCAATGGTACAATGACATATAAAGGTATTAAGCAAAGTCAAACATGTGTTGTAGTGAACATAAAGATATTTTACGTGTACAACATGGGGATAACATAGATGGGCATCACAAGAGGGACTTTAGTGAATGGTTTATGAATAAGGTAAATATAAGAAATAGCTTTTTATAGAATTACATTTGTTTTTATAAGTTAAGGGTTTTTAACAAGCTTGCATTTATATGCTATTTTGTTTGACATTTTTGCATATGAGCTTATTATATGATAGTTGTGACCCAGTCATTAGTGCATTATATGCATTATCAATAGGACCCGATTCATGTTTCAAGAGGTACAACAAATTGATAAATAATGGTGTGAGGTTTCACACATTAGAGTTTGATAGTAGGAAGAAGACTCAGAATAGTGGAGTGCTTGTCGAAGCAGACCAAGGAGATGAGAAAGTAGAATTTTATGGAGTGTTAACAGATATATATGAGTTTAGTTATGTTAGAAATAAAAGAGTATTCCTATTTAACTGTAAGTGGTGGGACACTAATGAGAGCTATCGCAATGTACGAGTAGATGATGGCTTTAAATCTATTAAGGTTATTCGTACATGGTATGAGAATGATCCATGTGTATTGCCATCACAAGCTAAGCAAATATTTTACCTAGATGACATGAAATTTCGAGCTGATTGGCGAGTGGTGCAACAATTCGAGGATCACCACATCTATAACATTGACTCACTTGTGGGTGATGCAAATTTGTTCACAGATGTTGAAGCTCTGTTGGTGGATGAGACCTTAGAGGAACAATTAAGAACAAATGAGGATAGAGTGAATGAGCATCATCCATTAGTTGATTCTGATATCGAAGTGTCACTGATAATTAACGTATGTGGTGAGATCGTTGATAGGGAGGTTGTAGAAACAATGGTTGAAGCATCTCCATGTGAAGAGCATGATGGTAACATTGAATGTAATGAAGACGAGGATAGAGATGAAGATGAAGAGGATGGGTTAGATGATGCACTCATGGATTATGATATCAACGATGATAATTGTATGATTGTCCAATATTTATTCCTTTTATCCTTGTTGTATTTAATAACAATGTCCGTGATATTTCTATTTATTGTCCATGCATGATGATTAAAAATAGAATCTCTTTTATTCTTTCTATTTATATGAACTTTATTTAAATCTATCTATACATGTTAAAATCTAATCATTGAATTTTCCTATTTGATTGTAGGACTACAATGGTTGGGGGACGAAGGGCTAACCAGGACACCCGATTACCAATTAATGATGAATCAGATTATAACAATTTGGAGGAGGATCAACAATCACCACATGACAACAATTCATCTAATCCTTCTCTTCGAACAGGTAAAGTTTGCATAAATAGTTGTTGCAACTAATAATCAAATTACATTTTTCTGGTTGATGTTGCAGCAAATGAACAAGGACAAAATCCTATCATCAATAACTCTCAACTAGATGCATCCTTACAAGGCAACCATTCATCTAGTTCTCCTCCTTGCTCAGGTAACTTTAATGTAAAATTTTAAATTTCAATTAATTTATTGGAAAAATAGGTAGGCTTTTTATTCTCTTTTGCTACTCTTCGATGGTTTTTTTTTAACTTTGTTCTACCACATCAGCTTATTTCCTTAACAATTAAAGTGATTGTGCTATATTAATGTTGTAACTTTAGTAGCATATGCCTTGCATGAAACTAGTGAAATTGACTTTGTCATTTTAAATCTATAAGTGTTCTGGTGAAACATGTTTTTGGTTGGTATTATAGCAAATGGACAAGGACTGAATCATGCTGTCAATAACCAAACAGATGCATCCTTAAATGGAAACCCTTCATCTAATCCTTCTCCTAGCTCAGGTAATTCTTATGTAAATTTTAATTTATGGTTAATTAAAGGTATAATAGGTAGGCTTTTGGCTTGGGTTTGATGACTTGCTTGCTTCATGAGAGTCTCATATATATGTAGGAACTGAGAGCTCAATTCCCACAATACGTAAGAGAAGTGCATACCGAGGAAAAACACTTGAAAAGGAAAACAATAGATGAAAGTGCAAGATGGTTATTGAGTTTACTTATTCTGGTGGACATCCACTAACAACAGACCAATCGTCAAAGTTGGCCTCTAAAATGGGGAAGGCTTGCAGGGACTTACTTCCTCTTTGTATCGATGACTGGAGAGAATTCCCAAATGCAGAAAAACAACGTGCTTGGGAAAGAGTAAAGGTCAATTTGGAGTGAAATTGGATTTTTTTTTTAAATTATTCAAGTTGGTTTACGTTTTTTGTTATACTTGTTTTTTAAATTTTTGGAGTTATTCTATACTTGCTACTATACTTGCTACTTATTTTCATTTATGAATTTGATCTTTTTGATGTAGAATCGATTGAATATTGATGATATCACAAAAGATTTTGAAAAGTTCCGAGCTGCAGATTGATGGATGGGCAATCTTCATTAAACCATCGATGTAAAACTAAAAATAAGTGGAGCAAGGTTGGTGATGCTGCTAGACCCAAAGGTTCAAGTGATGATGATTGGAAAAAAGTTACCGATAAATGGACTAAGGAGATTGAACAAGAGAGATCAATCTCGCAATCAAACGAACCACCTACAAAGGTGAATTCTAAATCTTTTTTGCACTTAAAAATTAGTTTATATTATCATATGTTTGTTGACTTTTTTTATTTATAGAAAACAAAGTCAATGATTGGGAGAAATCTTTTTTGCACTTAAAAATTAGTTTATATTATCATATGTTTGTTGACTTTTTTTATTTATAGAAAACAAAGTCAATGATTGGGAGAAATGCACGTAGCAATGTGAAATATCTACATAGGGCTGGCTCTAGATCATTTGAGAGTAGAAGAAATGAACAAGTATTAATCATCGTTTTTTTTTTTTTTTTGTTTATGATTCTACTATTAATCGATGCTTTAACATTTTCCATACATAGCTAAATGTGTAGATTAATCACAAACGCCAACCATCAAATGCCATTGAGTTCTTTAAGCAAACCCGATATTGTGATCAAATGCCTGATGGTATAGGAGGTTGGGTATCTCAACAAGCTGCAGAAGATTATGTAAGTTTATTGGATGTGTAAAATTTTAGACTTATTTTAAAGTAAGGTATTATACATAATGTATGTCTTTGTTGTTTGTAATTCGGGACAAGATGGTGAAGATGTATGAGGAATCTCAATCTTTGGATGATCTATTGACTCCAGAGGAGATTGTTGACAAGTTTATGAATGCGAATTCAAGGTCAGATTATCATCCTGGAAGAGGGTATGAACCACCATCGATTGGGAAATTAGCCCGAGGATGAATTCATATGCAAGAGTTGAGAGTTGCCCTAGAAGAAACAAAAGCAAAGCTTCGGGAGGAAATAGAACCTTACATGAGGAACAATCTAAACAGGTAATTATTGTCATTTCTATGTTATTGAGGGTTTACTAGATATTGGACAAAATGTACACCTATACAACTGGTTGGAGTGTTGGTTGTTGTTATTGATTTGATTGTTGAGGATGCTATTCTTGCTTGCTTTTTTTTTTTTTTTAACCATGATTTGGCTGGCTATTTTTTTGGTAATTGTTGGCTGTTTTTTTTTTAACTTTATATGGTTGTCTTCTTTCAAATGCAAAAATAATTTGGGGATGGGATCGAGTATAGACCGATGGTGTGTTATGTGGATATCATGAATGTAGTAAAGTGGAAAAAATAGTGTTTTAAATTAAGTACAAAAATTTTATATAAAAGGCTACTTCAAAAATTTCTCAATGTCCATAGAAAATGTGTCTATGTGTTCTAGTTGTTGGATTTGATAATATGGTCACTAACAAGTTCAAATAACATTAAGGAATTGGTTTCATAATGTTTCGACAACAATTATTTGAGGTTCCTATTGAAGAAAAACTTTATCACACACTATTGAAAAATACATTCTTCCTTTCCATGTGATGAGCTTCTTTTTACAATTTTTTATATCATCACAGAAATATAAAATGAGTATTTACTTTGAAAGATATTTTGAATCTACATATTTGAGCTTATTGAATTAGAAGATATGATGATAAATGTCTCTATTTTGTTTTCTTTTGGGAAAATATTTCTATGGTTTAGGTTTACCTAAATTTTATGTGATATTTCAATTTGTTGAGGCTGGTAGAATTTGAGAAACAACTAATGCATCATGGAGGCATTGCATATATTCCCATCACGTTTTACCTTTTTGCCTTTTTTCTACATCAATAAAGTAAAGAAATCTTCTAGGTTGACTTTATTTGGTCTCTTTTATGGGACTTTGGAAAATGTTGGACTTTTAATATTTAGGATACCTTACTAGAATTTGCAAAGAATTTCTTAAGAAGATTACATCATAATGTTTATACAAAAAAAAAAAAAATGTTATGAATTGCATTTAAAGCTGAATGTTACTTTCATATCTATGTAAACCTCTTAGATGATAAATTTGATTGATGTTCTTATTCAAAACTGAATACAAATTAATTTCTCCTTTGCATACTAGTACATATGTTTTATAGCTAGCCAAAATAACTAAACGGGTACAATAACTTTGCTCAGACTATCCTAGTACTTCAAGTAAGTTATTTCATTGAGCTTTAATATTACTCACTCTCTTTCTTTGATTAATAGTTCAACAATAAGTATATTTATGTGTGCTTTATTACTTAACATTTGTTTTATAGGAAATCTAAGCAGACAAGATCGACCTCCAAGGGTATCTAATAATGAAGATAATGATGGAAGTGAGGATGGAAGTGGAGGAAGTGAAGATGGCAATTGAGATATATAGGAATATTTTGGAAATGCCTATGATGGAATAGGATTATCTTTTATGACATGTTCGAACTAGTACTTTTAACAACTTATTTGTTGTTTTATATTGTGGAAGTAGATAGGGGTTATCTAACCATTTTTTGGAAATACCTCCAATTGAAGTGAAGGAAGTTAAGATGACAATTGTGATAGATAGGATTCCTGTGATGGAATAGGATTATCTTTTTTGACATGTTCGAATTATTACTTTTAACAACTTATGTATTGGTTTGTATTGCAGAGGTGGATAGGGGTTTTCTAACCATTTTTGGAAATACCTCCAATTAAATAGGATTATGTTTTAGTACATGTTCAAACTAACTCTCAAGAATCTTTTGTTTTTTTTGATGTTTAAACTTTATCATATAAGTATTTTTTTTTTCCACTTTACACAAGCGTGCAAATTGATTGATGTGTTTTGGAAAAGTTTGTGTTTGTTTATCACAATAATATTATGTACACTACACAGGTATATTTATAGGAAAGGGTGTCTTTAAACACTGCTCATGTACTTTGCTAAATAGGTTCAGTGAGCTTGTACATAATTATCTATTATACTAGTTGCAAGTGCAATTTACAATCATACATGAAAAAAGTAAAGCCAATATTAGCAATGTTTAAAATAATACACATAATGTCCATTTATCTATTAGCCACACAAAAAATATGGCCTATCTTATAATATCTGGCCACGTTTCAATGCCACATTTCATAATGCAATTTATGTGCTAAATATCATTGGCGGCGTTTTCTTATTTAAAGTGGCAAAATTCATCTCACAACAAGCCCACATAAAAAAGGCAGGTTGCGTATTAGCCACACAACAAAAGTCGCCTATCATATAACTTCTAGCCATGTTTGTATGTCGCCTTTCATTATGCAATTTACGTGCCAAATTATCTTTGAGATGTTTACTTTTTAAGCTTAGCCAAATCGATCAGCGACACAGCTTACACGACGTTTATTGGCCACCTTAATTAAACGTGGAAAAACGTATTCTGCCATGTTTTTCTTGCATACTGCAACACTAATTGCATGAGGCTAAAGCTTAAAAAGTAAATTAATCGGGCAAATTTTATTTTAATTTAATAATTAATTTTTTTTATAAATAGATGGGATAGACTTGTCCGAGCCCATGCCAAACCTTGCAGGTACACAAGCCTAAACTCGCCCCATGTCAATTCAGAGCGGTTACGAGTTTGACTTAGGTGAAGACCTATCTCGATCCATGGGTATGTTTATATGTAGTGTTAAAAGTAATATTATTACCTTATAATTCTTCGTTTATAGTTAATTTCACATATATTTAGCACAAATATAAATTAGCAAGAAATAAAAAAAAAAAACAAATATGCACAATTTAATGTATATACCAAATATGATATTTAATTTACCAATTTATTTTAAAATATTTTCTAAATAAGTGTCACCTTAAATAATAATTCATTAAAAATTGCAATTTTTTTTCGATAAAAGGACAAGGGTGGATTATGACTAGTTACCCTGGAATATATTACAATGGTAAGTTGAACATATAGTTTATTTCTATAAATGATATTTTGTAAATAGAATTTTTTTTTTATGAATAGAAATTATATATAGAAAACGCAATCCCTATTTAAATCTTCTATTCAATAGCATGTTGATATATTCATAGTAGATTATTTTAGCAATTAATTTTGATTTCAAGTTTCAACCCTATTTTAATAATTATTTATTTTTTCTAAAGGTTAAACCTATATGTGAAGATGAGTAATTCGGCAATAGGATTGGATTACAGTTGTCATTGTGTGAATATAAATGATTTCTAGGGAAAAACTTAGGTCAAGTCTTGTATAAAGATGAAATGGCCATGAATTCCTTAAATTACATATTAATGTGTTATTGGAATGATATATATATATGTGTGTGTGTGTGTGTGTGTGTGTGTGTGTGTGTGTGTGTGTGCTTAGTTAATATAATTAGTGAATGTGTTATTTTATATGTGTATAGTATTATGAAATTAATATTATTGTTTGATATGTATAAATGTGTGTATAGTGTAATGAATATGTGTGTCTTTTTCAAATTAATATGCATGTGTTATGTTTAGAATTTAATCAAATTACTTTTGAATAGCTAAGATTTATGACAGAATTTTGGTAAACTTTAAAACCCCTTTTTATGCCTAAATACAACTCAAATGCATTTGAAATTTACCCAAATTAATCCTAGGACAAATATACCCCTAATGGCAAGATTTGGATGACAATTGACTTTAATTGGATAAGTTATAGACTCTTTTTGGCAGCCCTATTTCCCCATACGAATTTTCATTTCTTTTCTTTCTTTCTTCCTTTTTCATCCCAAAATCTTAAACCCTAAGCCAAGATTTATTACAAGCTTTAGGATTTGAACATCATTCCAAGCCAAGATTTAGTCATGTGAGTTTAATGCAAACTTTATCTTTTATTTTATGTTCTATATTATGCCTGTTTGTAAATGTTAGATAGAAATGATTTTGATGTGATAATTGGTGTGGGATTGACTTGGTGCATTGATGATAGTTTGAATGAGATTATGTGGCTAATGAAGTGATAGTTTATATCTTATAGGAGTGTTGATGTGTGGGGATGAATGTTTTGGAAGATTGAAGGATTGAGTAGTTGAAATGTGAATTTGAAGTGTGATTAGTGTTTTGATAATAAGAAGTAGAATTCATGTTGTTAGGATAGTGTTTGGAACATATAACAAGCTTTGGAAAGTTTGGATTAAGTTTGGGGAATTTTTGAAAGTGAACAAAGTTGTAATAAAACGAGGGAAATCAAAAACATTTTCGTATAGACTAAAATTTGGTCGTACGCCGCATCTGGGGCTTCTACGCCGCCGGCTTATAGGCGGTGTTGGAAGCGAACAGAATCAAATTTCTTAAAACTGTTCGAACGCTGCCGGCTTTGGCTGGAAAAGTCATCCTGCGTTCATTTTTTCACATTGTACGCCGGCTATTGGGATTCTAAAGCCGCCGGCGTAGAGTGAGAAGCTGCCAGCGTACATGGATACGCTGCCGGTAATACCTCCGGTCAACTTTTGGAAATTTGGATTTTGCATTCTACACCGGCTCAAAGCCGTCGGCGTAGAATGAAGGCCTCTGGCGTAACCTTGAACGCTGCCAGCGTTGGCAGTGTTGATTTTCAAGTATCAAACACCGGTTCAAAGCCGCCGGCTTTGAGTGTCGGCGTATCCCCTGCGCTTTTGAATTTTAAAAACTTTCTTTAAAATTTTCCGAAGTTTGATATATGATCAATTAAGTATTTGTTAAGCGATCTAGGATATAATAGGATGTTTAAATGCTTTATTATGACTTTGTATTAATTTATTTGAATTTCTTTGATTTATTTATATTTTCAACTAGTTAATTAGTGCTTAAGCTAAGTGTGAAATTCAATATTGATTTAAACAGTGATAAATCCTTGCCCAGCCAACCCCATTAGTTTCCGAGCTATCTCAGGTACGCAGTAACTTCCTTGTTTCTTTGTTAGGGTAGGCATCACAACCAAATTACTTTAAATTAAGAAAACTTTATTAATTGATGAGTGTTGCTTGTCCTTGTTTGTCGTTGAATCTAGTTCGGAGAGCAGCGCCCTGCTCAGATTGGGGGCAGGGCACTTTCTCGTTAATGGATAGAATTATTTAGGAGATATGAGTATCCGAGCTGCTCATATCAACCCCCTGAGCATCGTGATACGTTACTCAGGATCCCCTAGTATTACAGGCTACGCCAGAAGGTGGGGCTACCTAGTCTGTATGAACAGTAGGGACCACTCAGGGAGGCGGACGTAATACTAGATCCTTGTTGTCCGGAGTTTGAATACTCCCGTGTTGTCTTACTAACTAAAGACTTAATAATAAACGAGTGACTGTTGCATAATGCATTTAGCCTAAGAATGTGTGATCCACTTTGCATTTTGTATTCGTTACTTGTGTACTAGGCCATTGGCTCATATTTTATCCATTTCAGGTGAAGACTCCGATGAGTTCTATACGACTATGGGGTACAGAAACGACTTTGAAGATGTAAGTGACTTGACTCAAGTTGGTCCTATGCTTTCTATCTTGTCGTATACAGTGGCCCAATATGATAGCGACTAATGATAAAGAAAAAGCATTGGAAACTCGGTGGGTTTGTTGGAATTCGCTATATTAAATATAATTTAAAATTACGTTCAAGCTTTATATAGAGTTTCACTATGAAAAGAATCTCACAAATAATGTAGGTTTTTTTTTTTTTTTGGTAGATTTCACACTTTTAGAGTGTTAATGTAATCTTATATTACTAATTTTTTAACTCAATAAGGTTGTACATGCAAATAAATAATTGCATATTCTTTACATTATTACATAGATATAGGTTGAAAAGTAGATTATTTAGGCCAATTTTTTATTTAATGCTTAAAATTTTATATTAATTTAATAATTTTATTTTTTTATTTTGTAAACGGAAGGGTTAGACCTATGCAAGCCCATCGGGAACCTTGCGGTACACAAGCAAAAACTTGCCTCATGTCAATTCAGAGCAGTAACGAATTCGAGCTAGGTCAAGACCTATCCCGAGCCATGAAGATGACTTTTTGTAATGTTAAAAGTAATATTATTACCTTATGATTCTTGGTTTATGATTGATTTCACATATATTTAGCACAAAGATCAATTAGCTAGAAATAAAAAAACAAATATGCACAATTTCTTGTACAAACCTAGTATAATATTTACTTAACCAATCTCTTTTAAAACATTTACTAAAATAAGTGTCACCTTAAATAATAATTCGTTGAAAATTGCTTTTTTTTTTTTTCTCTTTTATGATGAAAGGACATGGGTGTATTAGGACTAGTTACCTTCGAAAATATTACAATGGTATGTTGAACATACAGATTTATTTCTATAAATGATATCTTTGTAAATAGATTTTTTTTTTTATGAATAGAAATTATATATAGAAAACACAATCCCTATTTAAATCTTCTATTCAATAGAATGTTGATATATTTGTAGTAGATTATTTTAGCAATTAGTTTTGATTTCAAGTCTTAACCCAATTTTGATAATTATTTATTTTTTCTAAAGGTTAAACCTACATGTGAAGATGAGTAATTCGGCGATAGGATTGGATTACAGTTGTCATTGTGTGAATATAAATGATTTCTAGGGAAAAACTTAGGTCAAGTCTTGTATAAAGACTTACAGGGAAGATGTAAGATCCGCTGTTAAATCTTGCACAAAAGTTATAGGTTTGTTTAAAAATTTAGGTGTGGTAGGTTATAAATCTAGTAGGTGTTGTAGTTTGTGTATAAAAGTTATAGGTGGTAGGTCGAAAAAGTGGTAGGTGTGGTAGGTAAGTGACTTGACTCAAGTTGGTCCTATGCTTTCTATCATTCGTATATAGTGGCCCAATATGATAGAGACTAATGATAAAGAAAAAGCATTGGAAACTCGGTTTTGTTGGAATTCGCTATTTTAAATATAATTTAAAATTACGTTCAAGCTTTATATAGAGTTTTACTATGAAAAGAATCTCACAAATAGTGCAGGGTTTTTTTTTTTTTTTTGATTTTACTCTTTTAGAGTGTTACTGTAATCTTATATTACTAATTTTTTAACTCAATAAGGTTGTACATGCAAACAATAATTGCATATTTTTTACATTATTAAATAGATATAGGTTGAAAAGTAGATTATTTAGGCCAATTTTTTATTTAATGTTTAAAATTTTATATTAATTTAATAATTTTTATTTCTTTATTTTGTAAACGGATGGGTTAGACCTATGCAAGCCCATCGGGAACCTTGCGGTACACAAGCAAAAACTTGCCTCATGTCAATTCAGAGCAGTAACGAATTCGAGCTAGGTCAAGACATATCCCGAGCCATGAAGATGTCTATTTGTAATGTTAAAAGTAATATTATTACCTTATGATTCTTGGTTTATGGTTGATTTCACATATATTTAGCACAAACATCAATTAGCTAGAAATAAAAAAACAAATATGCACAATTTCTTGTACAAACCTAGTATAATATTTACTTAACCAATCTCTTTTAAAACATTTACTAAAATAAGTGTCACCTTAAATAATAATTCGTTGAAAATTGCTTTTTTTTTTTTCTCTTTTATGATGAAAGGACATGGGTGTATTAGGACTAGTTACCTTCCAAAATATTACAATGGTATGTTGAACATACAGATTTATTTCAATAAATGATATTTTTGTAAATAGAATTTTTTTTTATGAATAGAAATTATATATAGAAAACGCAATCCCTATTTAAATCTTTTATTCAACAGCATGTTGATATATTTATAGTAGATTATTTTAGCAATTAGTTTTGATTTCAAGTCTCAACCCTATTTTAAAAATTATTTATTTTTTCTAAAGGTTAAACCTACATGTGAAGATGAGTAATTCGGCGATAAGATTGGATTGCAGTTGCCATTATGTGAATATAAATGATTTCTAGGGAAAAACTAACGTCAAGTCTTGTATAAAGACTTACAGGGAAGATGTAAGATCGACTGTTAAATCTTGCACAAAAGTTATAGGTTTGTTTAAAAAGTTGTAGGTGTGGTAGGTTATAAAATCTAGTAGGTGTTGTAGTTTGTGTATAAAAGTTATAGGTGGTAGGTCGAAAAAGTGTTAGGTGTGGTAGGTAAGTGACTTGACTCAAGTTGGTCCTATGCTTTCTATCTTATCGAATACAGTGGCCCAATACGATAGAGACTAATGATAGAGAATAAGCATTGGAAACTCAGGTTTGTTGGAATTCACAATATTAAATATAATTTAAAATTACGTTCAAGCTTTATATAGAGTTTTACTATGAAAAGAATCTTACAAATAATGTAGGTTTTTTTTTTTTTTTTGTAGATTTTAATCTTTTGGAGTGTTACTGTAATCTTATATTACTAATTTTTTAACTCAATAAGGTTGTACATGCAAACAAATAATTGCATATTCTTTACATTATTATATAGATATAGGTTGAAAAGTAGATTATTTAGGCCAATTTTATATTTAATCTTTAAAATTTTATATTAATTTAATAATTTTTATTTCTTTATTTTGTAAACGGATGGGTTAGACCTATGCAAGCCCATCGGGAACCTTGCGGTACACAAGCAAAAACTTGCCTCATGACAATTCAGAGAGCAGTAACGAATTCGAGTCGGTCAAGACATATCCCGAGCCATGAAGATGTCTTTGTAATGTTAAAAGTAATATTATTACCTTATGATTCTTGCTTTATGGTTGATTTCACAAATATTTAGCACAAACATCAATTAGCTAGAAATAAAAAAACAAATATGCACAATTTCTTGTACAAACCTAGTATAATATTTACTTAACCAATCTCTTTTAAAACATTAACTAAAGTAAGTGTCACCTTAAATAATAATTCGTTGAAAATTGCCTTTTTTTTATTTTTTTATCTTTTGTGATGAAAGGACATGGGTGTAGTAGGACCAGTTACCTTCGAAAACACTATAATGGTAAGTTGAACATACAAATTTATTTCTATAAATGATTTTTTTGTAAACAGATTTTTTTTTATGAATAGAAATTATATATATAAAGCGCAATCCATATTTAAATGTACTATTCAATAGCATGTTGATAATATTTATAGTAGATTATTTTAGCAATTAATTTTGATTTCAAGTTTCAACCCTATTTTAATAATTATTTATTTTTACTAAATGTTAAACCTATATGTGAAGATGAGTAATTCGGCGATAGGATTGGATTACAGTTGTCATTGTGTGAATATAAATGATTTCTAGCGAAAAACTTAGGTCAAATCTTGTATAAAGACTTACAGGGAAGATGTAAGATCAACTATTAAATCTTGCACAAAAGTTATAGGTTTCTTTAAAAAGTTGTAGGTATGGTAGGTTATAAAATCTAGTAGGTGTTGTAGTTTGTGTATAAAAGTTATAGGTGGTAGGTCGAAACAGTGGTAGGTGTGGTAGGTAAGTGACTTGACTCAAGTTGGTCCTACGCTTTCTATCTTGTCGTATACAGTGGCCCAATATGATAGAGACTAATGATGAAGAAAAAGCATTGGAAACTAGGTGGGTTTGTTGGAATTCGCTATATTAAATATAATTTAAAATTACGTTCAAGCTTTATATAGCGTTTTACTATGAAAAGAATCTCACAAATAATGCAGGTTTTTTTCTTTTTTTTTTTTTGTAGATTTTACTCTTTTAGAGTGTTACTGTAATCTTATATTACTAATTTTTTAACTCAATAAGGTTGTACATACAAACAAATAATTGCATATTCTTTACATTATTATATAGATATGGGTTGAAAAGTAGATTATTTAGGCCAATTTCTAATTTAATGTTTAAAATTTTATATAATTTAATAATTTTTATTTCTTTATTTTGTAAACGGAAGGGTTAGACCTATGACAGCCCATCGGGAACCTTGCGGTACACAAGCAAAAACTTGCCTCATGTAAATTCAGAGCAGTAACGAATTCGAGCTAGGTCAAGACATATCCCGAGCCATGAAGATGTCTATTTGTAATGTCAAAAGTAATATTATTACCTTATATTCTTGGTTTATGGTTGATTTCACATATTTAGCACAACATCAATTAGCTAGAAATAAAAAAAAATATGCATAATTTCTTGTACAAACCTAGTATAATATTTACTTAACCAATCTCTTTTAAAACATTTACTAAAATAAGTGTCACCTTAAATAATAATTCGTTGAAAATTTTTTTTTTTTTTTTTCTCTTTTATGATGAAAGGACATGGGTGTATTAGGACTAGTTACCTTCGAAAAAATAACAATGGTATGTTGAACATACAGATTTATTTCCATAAATGATATTTTTGTAAATAGAATTTTTTTTATGAATAGAAATTATATATAGAAAACACAATCCCTATTTAAATCTTCTATTCAATAGCATGTTGATATATTTATAGTAGATTATTTTAGCAATTAGTTTTGATTTCAAGTTTCAACCCTATTTTAATAATTATTTATTTTTTCTAAAGGTTAAACCTACATGTGAAGATGAGTAATTCGGCGATAGGATTGGATTACAGTTGTCATTGTGTGAATATAAATGATTTCTAGGGAAAAACTTAGGTCAAGTCTTGTATAAAGACTTACAGGGAAGATGTAAGATCGACTGTTAAATCTTGCACAAAAGTTATAGGTTTGTTTAAGAAGTTGTAGGTGTGGTAGGTGATAAAAACTAGTAGGTGTTGTAGTTTGTGTATAAAAGTTATAGGTGGTAAGTCGAAAAAGTGGTAGGTGTGGTAGGTAAGTGACTTGACTCAAGTTGGTCCTTTGCTTTCTATCTTGTCGTATACAGTGGCCCAATATGATAGAGACTAATGATAAAGAAAAAGCATTGGAAACTCGGTAGGTTTGTTGGTCTTCGCTATACTAAATATTATTTAAAATTACATTCAAGCTTTATATAGAGTTTTACTATGAAAAGAATCTCACAAATAATGTAGGGTTTTTTTTTTTTTTTTTTGTAGATTTACTCTTTTAGAGTGTTACTGTAATCTTATATTACTAATTTTTTAACTCAATAAGGTTGTACATGCAAACAATAATTGCATATTTTTTACGTTATTAAATAGATATAGGTTGAAAAGTAGATTATTTAGCCCAATTTTATATTCAATGTTTAAAATTTTATATTAATTTAATAATTCTATTTTTTTATTTTGTAAACGGATGGGATAGACCTATGCAAGCCCGTCGGGAACCTTGCGGTACACAAGCAAAAACTTACCTCATGTCAATTAAGAGCAGTAACGAATTCGAGCTAGGTCAAGACCTATCCCGAGCCATGAAGATGTCTATATGTATTGTTTAAAGTAATATTATTTCCTTATCATTCTTGCCTTATGGTTGATTTCACATATATTTAGCACAAACATCAATTAGCTAGAATTAAAAAAACAAATATGCACAATTTCTTGTGCAAATCTTGTATAATCTTTACTTAACCAATCTCTTTTAAAACATTAACTAAAGTAAGTGTCACCTTAAATAATAATTCGTTGAAAATTGTTTTTTTTTTTTTTTTTTTTCTTTTGTGATGAAAGGACATTTGTGTATAAGGACCAGTTACCTTCGAAAACATTACAACGGTAAGTTGAACATACAGATTTATTTTTATAAATGATTTTTTGTAAATAGAATTGTTTTTTATGAATAGAAATTATATATAAAAAGCGCAATCCCTATTTAAATCTTCTATTCAATAGCATGTTGATAATTTTTATAGTAGATTATTTTAGCAATTAATTTTGATTTCAAGTTTCAACCCTATTTTAATAATTATTTATTTTTTCTAAAGGTTAAACCTACATGTGAAGATAATATCGGCGAGGATTGGATTGCAGTTGTCATTGTGTGAATATAAATGATTTCTAGGGAAAAACTTAGGTCAAGTCTTGTATAAAGACTTACAGGGAAGATGTAAGATCGACTGTTAAATCTTGCACAAAAGTTATAGGTTTGTTTAAAAAGTTGTAGGTGTGGTTGGTTATAAAATCTAGTAAGTGTTGTAGTTTGTGTATAAAAGTTATAGGTGGTAGGTCGAAAAAGTGGTAGGTGTGGTAGGTAAGTGACTTGACTGACCTCAAGTTGGTCCTATGCTTTCAATCTTGACGTATACAGTGGCCCAATATGATAGAGACTAATGATAAAGAAAAAGCATTGGAAACTCGTTGGGTTTGTTGGAATTCGCTATATTAAGTATAATTTTAAATTACGTTCAAGCTTTATATAGCGTTTTACTATGAAAAGAATCTCACAAATAATGCAGGATTTTTTTTTTTTTTTGGTAGATTTTACTCTTTTAGAGTGTTACTGTAATTTATATTACTAATTTTTTAACTCAATAAGGTTGTACATGCAAACAAATAATTGCATATTTTTACATTAAATAGACATAGGTTTGAAAAGTAGTTATTTAGCCCAATTTTTTAATTTAATTGCTTAAAATTTTATATTAATTTAATAATTTTTATTTTTATTTTGTAAACGATGGGTTAGACCTATGCAAGCCCATCGGGAACCTTGCGGTACACAAGCAAAAACTTGCCTCATGTCAATCAGAGCAGTAGTAACGAATTCGAGCTAGGTCAAGACCTATCCGAGCCATGAAGATGTCTATTTGTAATGTTAAAAGTAATTTATTTCTATATGATTCTTGGTTTATGGTTGATTTCACATATATTTAGCACAAACATCAATTAGCTAGAAATAAAAAAACAAATATGCACAATTTCCTTGTACAAACCTAGTATAATATTTACTTAACCAATCTTTTAACATTTACTAAATAAGTGTCACCTTAAATAATAATTCGTTGAAAATTGTTTTTTTTTTTTCTTTTATGATGAAAGGACATGGGTGTATTAGGAATTGTTACCTTCGAAAATTTACAATGGTATGTTGAACATACAGATTTTATTTCTATAATATGATTTTTTGTAAATAGAATTTTTTTTTTATGAATGAAATATTATATAGAAAACGCAAATCCCTATTTAAATTTGTATTCAACAGCATGTTGATATTTTTATAGTAGATTATTTTAGCAATTAGTTTTGAATTTCAAATTTCAACCCTATTTTAATAATTATTATTTTTTCTAAAGGTTAAACCTACATGTGAAGATGAGTAATTCGGCGATAGGATTGGATTACAGTTGTCATGTGTGAATATAAATGATTTCTAGGGAAAAATAGGTCAAGTCTTGTATAAAGACTTACAGGGAAGATGTAAGATCGACTGTTAAAATCTTGCACAAAAGTTATATGTTTGTTTAAAAAGTTGTAGGTGTGGTTGGTTATAAATATTATAAGTGTTGTAGTTTGTGTATAAAGTTATAGGTGGTAGGTTCGAAAAAGTGGTAGTGTGGTAGGTAAGTGACTTGACTGAAGTTGGTCCTATGCTTTCAATCTTGACGTATACAGTGGCCCAATATGATAGAGACTAATGATAAAGAAAAAGCATTGGAAACTCGTTGGGTTTGTTGGAATTCGCTATATTAAGTATAATTTTAAATTACGTTCAAGCTTTATATAGCGTTTTACTATGAAAAGAATCTCACAAATAATGCAGGGATTTTTTCTTTTTTTTTTTTTTTTGTAGATTTTACTCTTTTAGAGTGTTACTGTAATCTTATATTACTAATTTTTTTAACTCAATAAGGTTGTACATGCAAACAAATAATTGCATATTTTTTACATTATTAAATAGATATAGGTTTAAAAGTAGATTATTTAGGCCAATTTTTTTATTTAATGTTTAAAATTTTATATTAATTTAATAATTTTTATTTCTTTATTTTGTAAACGGATGGGTTAGACATATGCAAGCCCATCAGGAACCTTGCCGTACACAAGCAAAAACTTACCTCATGTCAATTCAGAGCAGTAACGAATTCGAGCTAGGTCAAGACATATCCCGAGCCATGAAGATGTCTTTTTGTAATGTTAAAAGTAATATTATTATCTTATGATTCTTGGTTTATGGTTGATTTCACATATATTTAGCACAAACATCAATTAGCTAGAAATAAAAAAACAAATATGCACAATTTCTTGTACAAACCTAGTATAATATTTACTTAACCAATCTCTTTTAAAACATTTACTAAAATAAGTGTCACCTTAAATAATAATTCGTTGAAAATTGCTTTTTTTTTTTCTCTTTTATGATGAAAGGACATGGGTGTATTAGGACTTGTTACCTTCGAAAATATTATAATGGTATGTTGAACATACAGATTTATTTCTATAAATGATATTTTTGTAAATAGAATTTTTTTTTTTTATGAATAGAAATTATATATAGAAAACGCAATCCCTATTTAAATCTTGTATTCAACAGCATGTTGATATTTTTATAGTAGATTATTTTAGCAATTAGTTTTGATTTCAAGTTTCAACCCTATTTTAAAAATTATTTATTTTTTCTAAAGGTTAAACCTACATGTGAAGATGAGTAATTCGGCGATAGGATTGGATTGCAGTTGCCATTGTGTGAATATAAATGATTTCTAGGGAAAAATTACGTCAAGTCTTGTATAAAGACTTAGAGGGAAGATGTAAGATCCACTGTTAAATCTTGCACAAAAGTTATAGGTTTGTTTAGAAAGTTGTAGGTGTGGTTGGTTATAAAATCTAGTAAGTGTTGTAGTTTGTGTATAAAAGTTATAGGTGGTAGGTCGAAAAAGTAGTAGGTGTGGTAGGTAAGTGACTTGACTGAAGTTGGTCCTATGCTTTCTATCTTGTCGTATACAGTGGCCGAATATGATAGAGACTAATGATAAAGAACAAGCATTGGAAACTCGGTGGGTTTGTTGGAATTCGCTATATTAAGTATAATTTAAAATTACGTTCAAGCTTTATATAACGTTTTACTATGAAAAGAATCTCACATATAATGCAGGGTTTTTTTCTTTTTTTTTTTGTAGATTTTACTCTTTTAGAGTGTTACTGTAATCTTATATTATTAATTTTTTAACTCAATAAGGTTGCACATGCAAACAAATAATTGCATATTTTTTACATTATCAAATAGATATAGGATGAAAAGTAGATTATTTAGGCCAATTTTTTATTTAATGTGTAAAATTTTATATTAATTTAATAATTTTTATTTCTTTATTTTGTAAACGGATGGGTTAGACCTATGCAAGCCCATCGGGAACCTTGCGGTACACAAGCAAAAACTTGCCTCATGTCAATTCAGAGCAGTAACGAATTCGAGCTAGGTCAAGACATATCCCGAGCCATGAAGATTTCTATTTGTAATGTTAAAAGTAATATTATTACCTTATGATTCTTGGTTTATGGTTGATTTCACATATTTATAGCACAAACATCAATTAGCTAGAAATAAAAAAACAAATATGCACAAATTCTTGCACAAACCTAGTATAATATTTACTTAACCAATCTCTTTTAAAACATTTACTAAAATAAGTGTCACCTTAAATAATAATTCGTTGAAAATTGCTTTTTTTTTTTTTCTCTTTTATGATGAAAGGACATGGGTGTATTAGGACTAGTTACCTTCGAAAATATTACAATGGTATGTTGAACATACAGATTTTTTTCTATAAATGATATTTTTGTAAATAGAATTTTTTTTTTTTTATGAATAGAAATTATATATAGAAAACACAATCCCTATTTAAATCTTCTATTCAATAGCATGTTGATATATTTAGTAGTATTATTTTAGCAATTAGTTTTGATTTCAAGTTTCAACCCTATTTTAATAATTATTTATTTTTCTTAAAGGTTAAACCTTACATGTGAGATGAGTAATTCCGATAGGATTGGATTACAGTTGTCATTGTGTGAATATAAATGATTTCTAGGGAAAAACTTAGGTCAAGTCTTGTATAAAGACTTACAGGGAAGATGTAAGATCCACTGTTAAATCTTGCACAAAAGTTATAGGTTTGTTTAAAAATTTGTAGCTGTGGTTGGTTATAAAATCTAGTAGGTGTTGTAGTTTGTGTATAAAAGTTATAGGTGGTAGGTCGAAAAGTGGTAGGTGTGGTAGGTAAGTGACTTGACTCAAGTTGGTCCTATGCTTTCTATCTTATCGTATACAGTGGCCCAATATGATAGAGACTAATGATAAAGAAAAAGCATTGGAAACTCGGTGGGTTTGTTGGAATTCGCTATATTAAATATAATTTAAAATTACGTTCAAGCTTTATATAGAGTTTTACTATGTAAAGAATCTCACAAATAGTGTAGGGTTTTTTTTTTTTTTTTTTTTGCTCTTTTAGAGTGTTACTGTAATCTTATATTACTAATTTTTTAACTCAATAAGGTTGTACATGCAAACAATAATTGCATATTTTTTACATTATTAAATAGATATAGGTTGAAAAGTAGATTATTTAGGCCAATTTTTTATTTAATTTTTAAAATTTTATATTAATTTAATAATTTTTATTTCTTTATTTTGTAAACTGATGGGTTAGACCTATGCAAGCCCATCGGGAACCTTGCGGTACACAAGCAAAAACTTGCCTCATGTCAATTCAGAGCAGTAACGAATTCGAGCTAGGTCAAGACATATCCTTAGCCATGAAGATGTCTATTTGCAATGTTAAAAGTAATATTATTAGCTTATGATTCTTGGTTTATGGTTGATTTCACATATATTTAGCACAAACATCAATTATCTAGAAATAAATATGCACAATTTCTTGTACAAACCTAGTATAGTATTGACTTAACCAATCTCTTTTAAAACATTTACTAAATAAGTGTCACCTTAAATATAATTCGTTGAAAATTGCCTTTTTTTTTTTCTCTTTTATGATGAAAGGACATGGGTTGTATTAGGACTAGTTACCTTCAAAATATTACAATGGTATGTTGAATATACAGATTTTTCTTCATAAAGATATTTTTGTAAATAGAATTTTTTTTTTATGAATAGAAATTATATATAGAAAACACAATCCCTATTTAAATCTTCTATTCAATAGCATGTTGATATATTTATAGTAGATTATTTTAGCAATTAGTTTTGATTTCAAGTTTCAACCCTATTTTAATAATATTTATTTTTTCTAAAGGTTAAACCTACATGTGAAGATGAGTAATTCGGCGATAGGATTGGATTACAGTTGTCATTGTGTGAATATAATTGATTCTAGGGAAAAACTTAGGTCAAGTCTTGTATAAAGACTTACAGGAAGATGTAAGATCGACTGTTAAATCTTGCACAAAAGTTATAGGTTTGTTTAACAAGTTGTAGGTGTGGTGGTTATAAATCTAGTAAGTGTTGTAGTTTGTGTATAAAAGTTATAGGTGGTAGGTCGAAAAAGTGTAGGTGTGGTAGGTAAGTGACTTGACTGAAGTTGGTCCTATGCTTTCATCTTGGTCGTATACAGTGGCCCAATATGATAGAGACTAATGATAAAGAAAAAATTGGAAACTCGTGGGTTTGTTGGAATTCGCTATATTAATATAATTTAAAATTACGTTCAAGCTTTATATATCGTTTTACTATGAAAAGAGTCTCACAAATAATGTAGGGTTTTTTTTTTTTTTTTTTTGTAGATTTTACTCTTTTAGAGTGTTACTGTAATCTTATATTACTAATTTTTTACTCAATAAGGTTGTACATGCAAACAAATAATTGCATATTTTTACATTATTAAATAGATATAGAAAAGAGATTATTTAGGCCAATTTTTTTTTAATTTTAAAATTTTATATTAATTTAATAATTTTTATTTCTTTATTTTGTAAACGGATGGGTTAGACCTATGCAAGCCCATCGAGGAAACCTTGCGTACACAAGCAAAAACTTGCCTCATGTCAATTCAGAGCAGTAACGAATTCGAGCTAGGTCAAGACATATCCCGAGCCATGAAGATTCTATTTGTAATGTTAAAAGTAATATTATTACCCATGATTCTTGGTTTATGGTTGATTTCACATATTATAGCACAAACATCAATTAGCTAGAAATAAAAAAACAAATATGCACAAATTTCTTGTACAACTAGTATAATATTTACTTAACCAATCTCTTTTAAAACATTTACTAAAATAAGTGTCACCTTAAATAATAATTCGTCGAAAATTGCTTTTTTTTTTTTTTCTTTATGATGAAAGGACATGGGTGTATTAGGACTAGTTACCTTCAAAAATATTAAAGGTATGTTGAACATGCAGATTTTTTCTATAAATGATATTTTTGTAAATAGAATTTTTTTTTATGAATAGAAATTATATATAAAACACAACCCTATTTAAAATCTCTATTCAATAGCATGTTGATATATTTTTAGTAGATTATTTTAGCAATTAGTTTTGATTTCAAGTTTCAACCCTATTTTAATAATTTTATTTTTTCTAAAGGTTAAAACCTACATGTGAAGATGAGTAATTCGGCGATAGGATTGGATTACAGTTGTCCATTGTGTGAATATAAATGATTTCTAGGGAAAAAACTTAGGTCAAGTCTTGTATAAAGACTTACAGGGAAGATGTAAGATCACTGTTAAATCTTGCACAAAAGTTATAGGTTTGTTTAAAGTTGTAGCTGTGGTTGGTTATAAAAACTAGTAAGGTGTTGTAGTTTGTGTATAAAAGTTATAGGTGGTAGGTCGAAAAAGTGGTAGGGTGGTAGGTAAGTGACTTGACTCAAGTTGGTCCTATGCTTTCTATCTATCGTATACAGTGGCCCAATATGATAGAGACTAATGATAAAGAAAAAGCATTGGAAACTCGGTGGGTTTGTTGGAATTCGCTATATTAAATATAATTTAAAATTACGTTCAAGCTTTATATAGAGTTTTACATGAAAGAATCTCACAAATAATGTAGGGTTTTTTTTTTTTTTTTTTGCTAGATTATAGAGTGTTACTGTAATCTTATATTACTAATTTTTTAACTCAATAAGGTTGTACATGCAAACAATAATTGCATATTTTTACATTATTAAATAGAATGGTTGAAAAGTAGATTATTTAGGCCAATTTTTTATTTAATGTTTAAAATTTTATATAATTTAATAATTTTTTTTTTTTATTTTGTAAACGGATGGGTTAGACCTATGCAAGCCCATCGGAACCTTGCGGTACACAAGCAAAAACTTGCCTCATGTCAATTCAGAGCAGTAACGAATTCGAGCTAGGTCAAGACATATCATTAGCCATGAAGATGTCTATTTGTAATGTTAAAAGTAATATTATTATCTTATGATTCTTGGTTTATGGTTGATTTCACATATATTTAGCACAAACATCAATTAGCTAGAAATAAAAATATGCACAATTTCTTGTACAAACCTAGTATATTTACTTAACCAATCTCTTTAAAACATTTACTAAAATAAAGTGTCACCTTAAATAATAATTCGTTGAAAATTGCTTTTTTTTTTTCTCTTTTGATGAAAGGACATGGGTGTATTAGGACTAGTTACCTTCGAAAATATTACAATGGTATGTTGAACATACAGATTTTTTTCTATAAATGATATTTTTGTAAATAGAATTTTTTTTTTATGAATAGAAATTATATATAGAAAACACAATCCCTATTTAAATCTTCTATTCAATAGCATGTTGATATATTTATAGTAGATTATTTTAGCAATTAGTTTTGATTTCAAGTTTCAACCCTATTTTAATAATTATTTATTTTTTCTAAAGGTTAAACCTACATGTGAAGATGAGTAATTCGGCGATAGGATTGGATTACAGTTGTCATTGTGTGAATATAAATGATTTCTAGGGAAAAACTTAGGTCAAGTCTTGTATAAAGACTTACAGGGAAGATGTAAGATCGACTGTTAAATCTTGCACAAAAGTTATAGGTTTGTTTAAAAGTTGTAGGTGTGGTTGGTTATAAAATCTAGTAAGTGTTGTAGTTTGTGTATAAAAGTTATAGGTGGTAGGTCGAAAAAGTAGTAGGTGTGGTAGGTAAGTGACTTGACTGAAGTTGGTCCTATGCTTTCTATCTTGTCGTATACAGTGGCCCAATATGATAGAGACTAATGATAAAGAACAAACATTGGAAACTCGGTGGTTTGTTGGAATTCGCTAGATTAAATATTTAAAATTACGTTCAAGCTTTATATAACGTTTTACTATGAAAAGAATCTCACATATAATGCAGGGTTTTTTTTTTTTTTTTTTTTTGTAGATTTTACTCTTTTAGAGTGTTACTGTAATCTTATATTACTAATTTTTTAACTCAATAAGGTTGCACATGCAAACAAATAATTGCATATTTTTTACATTATTAAATAGATATAGGATGAAAAGTAGATTATTTAGGCCAATTTTTTATTTAATGTTTAAAATTTTATATTAATTTAATAATTTTTATTTCTTTATTTTGTAAACGGATGGGTTAGACCTATGCAAGCCCATCGGGAACCTTGCGGTACACAAGCAAAAACTTGCCTCATGTCAATTCAGAGCAGTAACGAATTCGAGCTAGGTCAAGACATATCCCGAGCCATGAAGATTTCTATTTGTAATGTTAAAAGTAATATTATTACCCAATGATTCTTGGTTTGTGGTTGATTTCACATATTTATAGCACAAACATCAATTAGCTAGAAATAAAAAACAAATATGCACAAATTCTTGCACAAACCTAGTATAATATTTACTTAACCAATCTCTTTTAAAACATTTACTAAAATAAGTGTCACCTTAAATAATAATTCGTTGAAAATTGCTTTTTTTTTTTTCTCTTTTTATGATGAAAGGACATGGGTGTATTAGGACTAGTTACCTTCAAAAATATTACAATGGTATGTTGAACATACAGATTTTTTTCTATAAATGATATTTTTGTAAATAGAATATTTTTTTTTTATGAATATAAATTATATATAGAAAACACAACCCCTATTTAAATCTTCTATTCAATAGCATGTTGATATATTTCTAGTATATTATTTTAGCAACTGGTTTTGATTTCAAGTTTCAACCCTATTTTAATAATTATTTATTTTTTCTAAAGGTTAAACCTACATGTGAAGATGAGTAATTCGGCGATAGGATTGGATTACAGTTGTCATTGTGTGAATATAAATGATTTCTAGGGAAAAACTTAGGTCAAGTCTTGTATAAAGACTTACAGGGAAGATGTAAGATCGACTGTTAAATCTTGCACAAAAGTTATAGGTTTGTTTAAAAAGTTGTAGGTGTGGTTGGTTATAAAATCTAGTAGGTGTTGTAGTTTGTGTATAAAAGTTATAGGTGGTAGGTCGAAAAAGTGGTAGGTGTGGTAGGTAAGTGACTTGACTCAAGTTGGTCCTATGCTTTCTATCTTATCGTATACAGTGGCCCAATATGATAGAGACTAATGATAAAGAAAAAGCATTGGAAACTCGGTGGGTTTGTTGGAATTCGCTATATTAAATATAATTTAAAATTACGTTCAAGCTTTATATAGAGTTTTACTATGTAAAGAATCTCACAAATAGTGCAGGTTTTTTTTTTTTTTTTTTTGCTCTTTTAGAGTGTTACTGTAATCTTATATTACTAATATTTTAACTCAATAAGGTTGTACATGCAAACAATAATTGCATATTTTTTACATTATTAAATAGATATAGGTTGAAAAGTAAATTATTTAGGCCAATTTTTTATTTAATTTTTAAAATTTTATATAATTTAATAATTTTTATTTCTTTATTTTGTAAACTGATGGGTTAGACCTATGCAAGCCCATCGGGAACCTTGCGGTACACAAGCAAAAACTTGCCTCATGTCAATTCAGAGCAGTAACGAATTCGAGCTAGGTCAAGACATATCATTAGCCATGAAGATGTCTATTTGCAATGTTAAAAGTAATATTATTAGCTTATGATTCTTGGTTTATGGTTGATTTCACATATATTTAGCACAAACATCAATTATCTAGAAATAAATATGCACAATTTCTTGTACAAACCTAGTATAGTATTGACTTAACCAATCTCTTTTAAAACATTTACTAAAATAAGTGTCACCTTAAATAATAATTCGTTGAAAATTGCCTTTTTTTTTCTCTTTTGTGATGAAAGGACATGGGTGTATTAGGACTAGTTACCTTAAAAAATACAATGGTATGTTGAACATACAGATTTTTTTCTATAAATGATATTTTTGTAAATAGAATTTTTTTTTTTTATGAATAGAAATTATATATAGAAAACACAATCCCTATTTAAATCTTCTATTCAATAGCATGTTGATATATTTATAGTAGATTATTTTAGCAATTAGTTTTGATTTCAAGTTTCAACCCTATTTTAATAATTATTTATTTTTTCTAAAGGTTAAACCTACATGTGAAGATGAGTAATTCGGCGATAGGATTGGATTACAGTTGTCATTGTGTGAATATAAATGATTTCTAGGGAAAAACTTAGGTCAAGTCTTGTATAAAGACTTACAGGGAAGATGTAAGATCGACTGTTAAATCTTGCACAAAAGTTATAGGTTTGTTTAACAAGTTGTAGGTGTGGTTGGTTATAAAATCTAGTAAGTGTTGTAGTTTGTGTATAAAAGTTATAGGTGGTAGGTCGAAAAAGTAGTAGGTGTGGTAGGTAAGTGACTTGACTGAAGTTGGTCCTATGCTTTCTATCTTGTCGTATACAGTGGCCCAATATGATAGAGACTAATGATAAAGAACAAACATTGGAAACTCGGTGGGTTTGTTGGAATTCGCTATATTAAGTATAATTTAAAATTACGTTCAAGCTTTATATAACGTTTTACTATGAAAAGAGTCTCACATATAATGCAGGGTTTTTTTCTTTTTTTTTTTTTTTGTAGATTTTACTCTTTTAGAGTGTTACTATAATCTTATATTACTAATTTTTTGAACTCAATAAGGTTGCACATGCAAACAAATAATTGCATATTTTTTACATTATTAAATAGATATAGAATTGAAAAGTAGATTATTTAGGCCAATTTTTTATTTAATGTTTAAAATTTTATATTAATTTAATAATTTTTATTTCTTTATTTTGTAAACGGATGGGTTAAACTATGCAAGCCCATCGAGAACCTTGCGGTACACAAGCAAAAACTTGCCTCATGTCAATTCAGAGCAGTAACGAATTCGAGCTAGGTCAAGACATATCCCGAGCCATGAAGATTTCTATTTGTAATGTTAAAAGTTATATTATCCCATTGATCTTGGTTTGTGGTTGATTTCAAATATTTATAGCACAACATTCAATTAGCTAGAAATAAAAAACAAATATGCACAAATTCTTGCACAAACTTAGTATAATATTTACTTAACCAATCTCTTTTAAAACATTTACTAAAATAAAGTGTCACCTTAAATAATAATTCGTCGAAAATTGCTTTTTTTTTTTTTCTCTTTTATGATGAAAGGACATGGGTGTATTAGGACTATTTACCTTAAAAAATATTACAATGGTATGTTGAACATACAGATTTTTTTCTATAAATGATATTTTGTAAATAGAATATTTTTTTTTTATGAATAGAAATTATATATAGAAAAACAACCCCTATTTAAATCTTCTATTCAATAGCATGTTGATATTTTAGTATTATTTTTAGCAATGGTTTTGATTTCAAGTTTCAACCCTATTTTAATAATTATTTATTTTTTCTAAGGTTAAACCTACATGTGAAGATGAGTAATTCGGCGATAGGATTGGATTACAGTTGTCATTGTGTGAAATAAATGATTCTAGGGAAAAACTTAGGTCAAGTCTGTATAAAGACTTACAGGGAAGATTGTAAGATCGACTTTAAATCTTGCACAAAAGTTATAGGTTTTGTTAAAAAAGTTGTAGGT